>QRFJ01000999.1:181818-218923 GCA_006176705.1 Cocos nucifera
TAGTTTTAGATAGATCCAAATCTTAATTTTTGAGGCGTGATAGAGAAGAAGAGGATTCCCGATCAACCCAGAGGATACCGGTAGAGCCAGCGTTGCGTGTCTAAATCTAGAACCTTCCGCTGCAAACAGTATCATCAATAGGGTAATAGGATTACCCTGATCAGGTAAATTAAATTTGATTTAATTTATTTTTTAATTTTATTTTATTAAAATAATAAGAATCAGATCTGAAACATATCAAGATCTGATTGGGATCAAGAGAAAAAATTTTGAAATATATCTCTTGATCTGATCAGATCTGAACGAACCTGGACCGGGAAATCAGGATTTTCCTTCACTAAACCTAACTGGATCACACAAACAAGGGTTTGAATCTGGATATCATCAATTGAGCTAACCCAGTTTAATTGATTTGAATTAGATTCAATTAGGTTCAAGAAAATCATGCTAGCACATGATTAAACCTAACATTCTCCTTTTTCTATCATTATAAGTTCTCTCGACTGAGCCAAATATATTTGTGCTCACTCAGGTACCTTCACCTAATCTGATTAGAGCTTGTCCAGGTCAGAAAAAGGTTATCTTAATTTATGAGATAAGTTTGAGATAATATTTGCCATTTTTCATCACCTGCTAATTCTTGTCCTTTGACTTTGGTCAAACGTTGACCTTTGACCCCTGGACATCTGCCCATGTGTCATGCACTTATTAGAGAGTAGATAGGGGCTTTTCCCCTAATTCAATTTTGAAAAATAAGGGGTGCATACCTAGGATGGCATGCGCCTATGGATAGGGACGTCTGGAGTCCCATACGGATGGGACTCTAGGTTGCTTCTTGGATTCAAACTAGGTGACCCTCATCTATAGACTTTGACTAGTCCTAGGTGCCACCTAAGGATGAATCTATGGGTCTCTCATCTGATTGGATCAGATGATGTCATCCCACTAATCAGATTTAGATCTAATTGCATGAAGCCATGTGACTGGCCGGGGGTGATGTGGCACTGCATGGTGCAGCAGGGTCTATATAAAGACCTATCTGCACCCAACTTTTTGTAAGTTTCTCTTAGCCCACACCCCAAGGCTGCCTCTCTTCCTCCTCCATGCCATCTTCTGATCATCTCTCTCCTCTCCACACCAAAGGAAGTTGGATCTTCAGATTAGTGCGATTCAAGTAAGAAAAGGCTAACGAGAAAGGAAGAAGGCAGCACTACTGCAGAGATGATAGTAGATCTTCGAAAAGAGTTTTAAAGATTCTCCAAATCAGATCCAGATCTAATTTTTAGAGACATGATAAAGAAGAAAAAGATCTTTAGATCCAGTCTAAGTGGATACCGATAGAGGCCAAGCGCTTGCATGGCTAGATCCAGAACCTCAGGCTATCAGTAGATCATCAATGGGTAATCGGATTATCCATATCAAGGTAAAACTAATTTAAATTTAATTTAATTTAATTTTTTTTATTAGATTATAAAATTAAATTTAAAAAATATTAGATCTAATTTGAATATAAGAAAAAATTTTTGAAATATGCCTCTTGATCCAATCAGATTTGAACGAACCTGATTCAAAAAATCTGATTTTTCCCTTCAACTGGTATTAGAGCCAGGTTGCATTAAAATTCATTTAGATCTAATTTAATCTAATAAATTAGTAATTTCAAATATCACATGAGATATGATTAGATCTGAAATTAGAAATTATAAAATTAAAATTAATTAATCTAGATCTAAAATGTATGAGATACATAACTAGACTAGGAATAGAATTATTCTATGTATAGTCTAGTATAATCATAATTTTTATTTTATTAAATATAATTTTTAAATCTATTTATTTACTATTTTCTAATCTTATAAATATTATAATCAAATCTAAAAATAGAAAATAAATTAAATTTAATTTGTTCATATGAGATATGATAGTTGCATGTTTAGACTAGTTGTAGAATAATTCTATAAATAGGTCAAGATTAAATTTTATTTGATGTAATCAAATTTAAATTTAATTTTTTAGATAATTATAAGATAATTTAAATCTAAAAAATATGCATGATATGATACATGAGATGTATGCAAAACATATTTTAATTAGATCAATTTTTTATATGAGATATATGCTTAGATCTAATTAGTTTTGTAGATTAGTTGTATTTCTAATTAAGGCATTCCCTTTGGCCGTTCGATCATAAGAACAAAGTAAGGTTTAAAGACCCTCTCCTTCCATTTGATACATGATGGGCAGTCAGTTCAAGATCATTGTCTGATGATGATCAAGGACTTAAAAGAGCTTGAGAAGCTCGAAGTGAGGTTGGACTTAGATCTGCAGAATGATATAATTCTATAATCCTTAACTGATGCGTATGGGTAGTTCATCATGAACTATCATATGCATAAACTTCAAAATTCCCTTGCCGAACTTATGAATATGCTGGTTACCGCTGAGCTTTCCATGAAAGGTTCTAAAGGCTCCATGCTTGCTATGGAACGGACTTCTTCCAAGAGAAAGTCTTTTAAAAAGAAAAAAAAAGTCTGCAAAAAAGCAAAAGGTGAAAGTAGGAAAGAAGAAAAAGATAGAGCTGAAGAAGAAGGCCGCAAGAAAAATATTTTCGCTACAATAATGACGGCCACTGGAAGCAGAACTGCCCTAGTTAGCTGGCCACCTAAAAGAAGGAGGCAGGTCCTTCTGGAGGTATGCTCGTTATTGAGTCTAACCTTACGATTTCTTCTGCATCCAATTGGGTGCTTGACTCTAGTTCTAGTGCTCACTTGTGCACTTCTATGCAGGGTCTTGAGGATAGCAGGAGGCTGAGGGATGGTGAGATGATCCTGCGCATCAAAAATGGAGCAAGAGTTGCTACCGTGGGCATGGGAACATACCCTCTTCGACTACCATTTGGTTTAGACTTAGTATTAAAAGACTGTTATTATGTACCTGCAGCAAGCAGAAATTTGATTTCTATTTCTTGCCTTGCATTAGAAGGCTATGTAATTAGTTTTCTTAAGGACCATTGTAACATTCTTTATGAAAGAAATAAAATTGCAAGTGATTTCCTTATTAACGGTCTTTATCAGTTACATGTTGATGTATCTATTTTTAATTTTGAGTAAAATGTGAATACCATAAAATCAAAACGAGCTAGGGATAGTCCAAACGATAGGTATCTATGGCACCTAAGATAAGGTCATATAGCAGAAGATAGGGTTAACAAATTGGAGAAAACTGGGCTATTGAGTCCGTTGACTTCCGAGTCATATCCAATTTGTGAATCTTATCTTCATGACAAAATGACTAAGCTTCCTTTTGTAGGACATGGAGAAAGGGCCATGGATCTCTTTGCCCTAGTACATAGTAATGTGTAGGCCCATTTGATGTGCCGGCTAGAGGCAACTTTGTCTACTTCATAATCTTTACCAATGATTTATGTAGGTATGGATATGTGTATCTTATGAGACACAAGTTTGAAGCCTTTGAAAAGTTCAAGAAATTCAGACATGAAGTAGTAAAGCAAATTGGAAAACCCATTAAGGTTCTTCAATCAGATCGAGGAGGTGAATACCTTAGTCGAAAATTTCTGAACTATCTCAAGGAAAATGGTATCAATGAACTCTACCTGGAACATCTCAACTCAACGGAGTTTCAGAATGAAGGAACCAGATCCTATTAGATATGGTCCGATCCATGATGAGCTTCACAAACCTCCTTGATTTTCTTTGAGAATGTTGTTTGTTAACTGCTATATACTTACTGAATAGGGTTCCTTCTAAAACCGTTCTTACCACACCGTATGAGATATGGCATGGTAAGAAATCAAGTCTGAGTCATCTCAGAATTTGGGGTTGTCCGACTCATGTCAAAAGACAACAAGTAGACAAGTTGGACTTTAGACCTTTCAGAGCTCAATTTATAGGATATCCTAAAGAATCATTAGGATATTATTTCTACATTCCAGAAGATCACAATGTGATTGTGAGTCGACATGTATTTTTCTTGAAAAATAGTTTATTCAAGATGGCAGCATTGGAAAGTAGATCAAGCTCGAAGAGAAAGTCTCACAAGAGCAACGAGCTAAGGACCAAATGAAACCAAATCAGATTGAGCCAATCCATTCACTACCTCCTCCACCTCGTAGATTGGAAAGGGTTTTCCATCCTCCTGAGAGGTACTTAGATACTATTTTAGAGAAAGTAGAGAAAATATTTCTCGTAGGTAATGGGGCTCATGGTAATGATCCCAAAATCTATAACGAGACGATATTGGATATCGACTCCGAAAAATGGTTAGAGGCAATGAAGTCAAAAATTGACTCGATGCACTCAAACCAAGTCTGGACCTTGGTAGATCCACCAGAAGGTTAGTACCTATTGGATGTATATGGATCTACAAGAGAAAGATTGGTGCAGATGGGAATGTGGAGACATTCAAGGCTAGATTAGTGGCAAAAGGTCATAGTCAATGCAAAGGCATTGACTATCAGTATATTTTTTCGCCGGTAGCTATGCTAAAATCCATTCGTATATTGCTTGCTATTGCAGCCTATTTCGATTATGAAATATGGCAAATGGACGTGAAAATGGTGTTCTTGAATGGACATCTTGAGGAAGATATCTATATGGAATAGCCACTAGGTTTCATATCCAGTGATGATGATCACAAGCTTTGCAAGCTACAAAGATCCATATATGGACTTAAGCAAGCATCTCAGAGCTGGAATACTCATTTTAATGATGTGATCAAATTATTTGGTTTCATCAAAAATGAAGAGTCATGTGTCTTCAAAAAGGTCAGTAGGAGCGCTGTTATCTTCCTCATATTATACGTGGATGACATCCTCTTTATTGGCAATGATATTCGCATATTGATCATAGTTAAAATATGGTTATCTAAAAAATTCTCCATGAATGACCTAGGAGAAGCATCCTTTATTCTAGAAATTAAGGTCTATAGAGATAGACCGAATAGGATGCTAGGACTTTCACAGAAGATGTACATAGAGGAATGTGCTAAAGAGGTTTAGTATGAAAAACTCTAAGAGGGGTTTAGTACCCTTCAGACATGGCATTCATCTTTCCAAGAAGATGTGCCCTAGCACACCTAAGGAAATAGAATGCATGAGCAAGATCCCTTATGCTTCAGCAATAGGGAGCCTCATGTATGCCATGTTATGTACACGACCTGATATAGCCCATGCCTATGAGTGTCACGAGCAGATATCAGTCGAATCCAGGATGAAGAACACTGGACTTCTATGAAATGTATCCTTAAGTACTTGAGAAGAACTAAGGATATGTTGTTGGTCTTTGGTAATGGAGAACTCCAAGTCCAGGGGTATATAGACTCAGACTTTATGTCCGATGTAGATGATCGAAAGTCGACATCTGGAGAGTCTGTTTTTGTGCAATGGTGGAGCTGTCAGTTGGAAAAGTTCCAAGCAGACAGTGATAGCAGATTCCACCATGGAAGCAGAATACATCGTTGCATCAGAAGCTGCAAAGGAGGCATTCTGGTATAAGAAGTTTGCCGTAGAGATCGGAGTGATGCCATCAGATGTCATTCCTCTGTACTACAACAATAATGGTACCATAGCCCTTGCTAAGGAGCCGAGGTCTCACCAGAAATCCAAGCACATCGAGCGGCGATACCATCTCATCCATGATTACCTCGAGAAGGGTTACGTCGAGGTCAAGAGAGTCGACTCCACAGACAATGCAGCGGATCCGCTTACAAAACCGTTGGGCCAGCAGAAGATTGAAGCCCATCTTGAGAAGATGGGACTTAGATTTGTAGCCAATTGGCTTTAGGTCAAGTGGAAGTTTGTTAGATATGTGTGCCCTAGAAGCCAGAATTGGCTGACACTTATAATACACTTCTAAAGGTAAAATTATAATTTTGACTATAAATAATAAAATGAATTATTTTCTATCACATATGTGTATTTAGTGTCTGTGATACATCCCTTGAGTTAATGGTAATGATAATTCTTATTTTCAAGAGTTAAAAATTTAAGACATGAATTTTCATTTATTAACTCATAAAATGCTCCTGACCGTAGGATCATCATGAGGATGGTGATTGATTCGAAAGGTTAGTGTACAATCGCTTCTTTATAGTAGATGAGTCTTGAGTCTATGGTGTAGAGACATCGGAGCGAGAGTACAGATACTCGTTAGAGAACGAGGGCACTGAGCGTGACCACCTCGAGTAGTCATAAGGAAGTCTACCTTCTCATCGATGACTGACTCGAAGTTGCAGTGGTGTGTCTGGTTCTTTGACCTAAGGTGCATCAGCAGTTCACCTTAAGGGTGTTATAGTTTGACTACATCATGACTCGATCTCCTAACCATTCGGAACCCTGAGGTGTATGTTGGCTATAGCATGTTCATTGTAGGAATTAGATTGCACCAAGATGGAATCTATCTACCTCAGTGGATGAGGAGTAGCCCTATGATGATCATGAGAATCAAGTCCATAAGCCCATGGCTATGGCAGAGAGTGAAATAATAGAAAGAGTTTTTATTAAGGATTTCACATCGAACTTGAATCAAATGATTAAATCATATGATAGAAATTAGGATTTGACGAGTTCACCTTAACCCTAAATTGATCGGGGCTCAAGATAAAAGAACTTAATCACACAAGTAGCTACATCGAGAGGTTCATTTTTAGTTTTGATGGATTGCCATCATATATTACTAGGTATCACTGATGGATTTTGGGAGCAAATAGAATTATTTAGATGATCGATCATTTCAGTTGTTTGAATCGGAAGAGTTCTGATCCATCGAAAGAAGTTTCGATGATGTCGATGATGGAGATCATGATATATCCCTTTACCATACTGAACTGAGCCTAACTAGATCACACAAATAAGGATTTGGATCTAGATATCTTCAATTAAACTAACCGAGTTCAATTGATTTGAATTAGATTCAATTAGTTTCAAGAAAATCATGCTAGCACACGATTGAACCTAACATTCTTCTTTTTCTATCATTATAAGTTATCTCGACTGAGCCAAATATGTTTGTGCTCACTTAGATACCTTTACCTAGTCTGACTGGAGCTTGTCCAGGTTAGAAAAGGGTTGTCTTAATTTATGAGATAAGTTTGAGACAACACCTATCATTTTTCGTCACCTGCTAATTCTTGTCCTTTGACTTTGGTCAAATATTGACCTTTGACCCCTGGACATCTGCCCATGTGTCATACACTTATTGGAGAGCAGATAGGGGCTTGTCCCCTTACTAAATTTTGGAAAAGAAGGGGGTGCATGCCTAGGATGGCGTGCGCCCATGGATAGGGATGCCTAGAGTCCCATATGGATGGGACTCCAGGTTGCTTCTTGGATTCAAACTAGGTGACCCTCACCTATAGACTTTGACCAGTCTTAGGTGCCACCTAAGGATGAATCTATGGGTCTCTCATCTGATTGGATCAGGTGATGTCATTCCACCAATCAGATTTAGATCTGATTGCACGAAGCGACGTGATTGGCCGGAGTGATGTGGCACTACGTGGCACAACAAGGTCTATATAAAGACCTATCTGCGCCCAACTTTTTGTGAGTTTCTCTTAGCCCATGCCCCAAGGCTGCCTCTCTCCCTCCTCCATGCCATCTTCCAATCATCTCTCTCTCTCCATGCCCAAGAAAGTTGGGTCTTCAGATTAGTGCGATTCAAGCAAGAAAAGGCTGACGAGAAAGAAAGAAGGCAGCACTGCTACAGAGACGACAGCAGATCTTCAAAAGAAATTTTGAAGATCCTCCAAATCAGATCCAGATTTAATTTTTGGAGATGTGGTAAAGAAGGAAAAGATCTCCAGATCCAGCTTGAGTGGATATTGATAGAGGCCAGGTGCTTGCATGGCTAGATCCAGAACCTCAAGCTATCAGCAAATCATCAACGGGTAATCGGATTACCTATATCAAGATAAAACTTATTTAGAATTAATTTAATTTAATTTTCTTATTTATCAGATCATAAAATTAGATCAAAAAAATGTCAAATCTGATTTGGATCCAAGAGAAAAGTTTTGAAATATGCCTCTTGATCCAATCAGATTTGAATAAACCTGACCCAAAAAATTAGGATTTCTCCTACAACTGGTATCAAAGTCAGCTTGCATTAAAATTAATTTAGATCTGAAAACATGCATGATATGATGTATACAAAACATATTTTAATTAGATCAATTTTCTTATATGAGATATATGCTTAGATCTAATTAGTTTTGTAGATTAGTTATATTTCTGATTAAGGCATTCCCCTTAGCCATCCGGTCATAGGAACAAATTAGAGTTTAAAGACCCTCTCCTCCCATTCGATGGGATATTCTTATGATGTGTAGGGGTGCTACACATTCGTCCTTAATCAAAAATTGAAAACTTACTTTCTGTAAAACCCTAAATCCTGAAACCCTAGGATCTTATTTGCATGTTTTGTTTATGAACCCTTAACTTAATTAAGAATTAAGATTATGAAACATATTAGATCTAAAATTGAGAATATTTAGATCTAAGACATGTTCATAAAATTAAGATCGAGCTTGGGTAGCTCAATTAGGTCTAGCAGTTGATCAAATCGAATCAAGAGTTGGTTATATGGGATCAATAATGCTTAAATTAACCAGCCTAATAGGATTAAGTCTAGGTCAAGATCGAGTTACGTGAGTGATCGATCAAGCTAAGACCTAATTAGGCTTAGTGGTTAGAGTCTGGATTGTAGGCTAATCCGATTGGTTCTGGCTCAACAATTTGGTGTCTAAGGTAAGTTTGGCAGATACGATCGACTAGTTTTTAATTGGGAGCTACTCGACTCAAATGCGTTCTTGTTGAGTTAATGGCATATCCCTTCCACCGATCTTACTTACCTGGCCATGTTTGTTGACTCAGTTCTGATCTGAGGCGATCAATAATCCAAGCTATCCCATGCCACTAGGTTAGTCATAATGGTTATGACTATGTCAAGTCTAGTTTAATGAGACCTAAATCAAATCTCCCTAAAAAAAGATTAAGTCTAAGATCTTCCACCATTGTAGATGTGCAGGCCCTTCTCGAGGATTGATTGTTCTCGACTGGTTACAGTGGCTTAGTTGCACCGAAAAGATGCAACCATGTCTATTAGGCATTGGATGCTATGGGTTGGAGGATGAATTGGGCTCAATATTTTGGATATGGTGAGAGACTCAATTAGGAATCCAATCTGTGCAAATGGTGGGTCTGACTTAACTAAGGAGTGGATCAATATTCCGGACACAATGAGATTCATGAATTAGAGATCAAGTTTGGGTGCATCATGATTAGAGAATCATTGAACAAGAGTTGTTCACTCATTGGCTAACCCATCACCAATAACTGTTAGGTGAGGTGATGAGTCAGTTGGTGGGACCGCACCATCCACTAGAAATCAGTAATCATGGAGATTTTCGCATCTCTACAAAGAGAGTGTAGGGATCTCAAGAAAATAGTGGAAGCTAATTTATTTAAAAATAAAATTTTAAATAAATTGGTTAAGTCTTAATTACAATATCTAACTAGAAACTTTGACTCTCTATAGAAAATGTCTGCATCCAACCCACTAGCACGAATCCTGGACACCCATAGACTGACCGAGACCAAATTACAAGGATTGGCTTCAGAACTTCAAAATCATTTTGGATTTCGAGAAGTTAACTCATGTATTAGATCAGGACCCTCCCACCTTACCAGCTCGTCCATCGCTGAACAGAGAGCGTCTCTGGATAAGTGGACTGATGAAGATAATAAGGCCAGATACTACATGTTGGGCTCGATGTCTGATGAAGCTTCAGCACCAACATGAAGATATCAGGACTGCTCACCAAATGTTGGCTCACCTACAGGAGATGTTTGGTGAATAGAGTCGCGCAGCCAAGTATCAAGTCACTAAACAACTATTTAAGGCTAAGATGCGTGATGGAGAGTCAGTCCAAGATCATTATCTGATGATGATCAAGGACTTGAAAGAGCTTGAAAAGCTCAGAGTGAGGTTGGACTTGATCTGCAGAATGATATAATTCTGTAATCCTTGACTGATGCGTATGGGCAGCTACCATATGCATAAACTTCAAAATTCTCTGGCCGAACTTATGAACATGCCGATTACTGCTGAGCTTTCCATGAAAGGTTCTAAAGGCTCAGTGCTTGCTATGGAACGGACTTCTTTCAAGAGAAAGTCTTTTGAAAAGAAGAAGAAGTCTATGAAAAAGCAAAAGATTGATGGAGGAAAGAACAAAAAGGCAGAGCTGAAGAAGAAGGCCACTGACAAAGAAAAGTGTTTCCATTGCAATAATGACGGCGATTGAAAGAGAAACTACCCTAGTTACCTGACCACCCTAAAGAAGGAGGCAGATCCTTCTGAAGGTATGCTCGTTATTGAGTCTAACCTTATGAATTTTTTTGCATCTAGTTGGGTGCTTGACTCTAGTTCTAGTGCTCACTTGTGCACTTCTATGCAGGGTGTTGAGGATAGCAGGAGGCTGAGGGATGGTGAGATGATCCTGCGCGTCGAAAATGGAGCAAGAGTTGCTGCCATAGTCATGGGAACATATCCTCTTCGACTACCATCTGGTTTAGACATAGTGTTAAAAGACTGTTATTATGTACCTACAGTAAGCAAAAATTTGATTTCTATTTCTTGCCTTGCATTAGAAGGCTATGTAATTAGTTTTCTTAAGGACCATTGTAATATTCTTTATGAAAGAAATAAAATTGCAAGTAATTTTCTTATTAACGATCTTTATCAGTTACATGTTGATGTATCTATTTTTAATTTCGAGCAAAATGTGAATGCCATAAAATCAAAATGAGCTAGGGATAGTCCAAATGATAGGTATCTATGGCACCTAAGATTAGGTCATATAGCAGAAGATAGGATTAACAAATTGGAGAAAATCGAGCTATTGAGTCCGTTGACTTTCCGAGTCATATCCAATTTGTGAATCTTGTCTTCATGGCAAAATGACTAAGCTCTCTTTTGTAGGACATGGGGAAAGGGCCATGGATCTTCTTGCCCTAGTACATACTGATGTGTGCGGCCCATTTGATGTGCCAGCTAGAGGCAATTTTATCTACTTCATAACCTTTACCGATGATTTATCTAGGTATGGATATGTGTATCTTATGAGACACAAGTCTGAAGCCTTTTGAAAAGTTTAAGAAATTCAGACATGAAGTAGAAAAGCAAACTAGAAAATCCATTAAGGTTCTTCGATCAGATCGAGGAGGTGAATACCTTAGTCAAGAATTCTTGGACTATCTCAAGAAAAATGGCATAAGTCTCTCAATGGACTCCACCTAGGAATACCTCAACTCAACGGAGTTTCAGAATGGAAGAAATCGGACCCTATTAGATATGGTCCGATCCATGATGAGCTTCATAGACCTTCCTGATTTTCTTTGGGAGATACTGTTTGTTAACTGCTATATACTTACTGAATAGGGTTTTCTCTAAAACCATTCCTACCACACCGTATGAGATATGGCATGGTAAGAAATCAAGTCTGAGTCATCTCAGAATTTGGAGTTGTCTGGCTCATGTCAAAAGACAACAAATGAACAAGTTAGACTTTAGGTCCTTCAGAGCTTGATTTATAGGATATCCTAAAGAGCCATTAGGATATTATTTCTACATTCCAAAAGATCACAATGTGATTATGAGTTAACATGCCATTTTTTTTGAAAAATAGTTTATTCAAGATGGCGGCATTAGAAAGCAGATTAAGCTCGAAGAGAAAGTCTCACAAGAGCAACGAGCTAAGGACCAAATGGAATCAAATCAGGTTGAGCCAATCCATTCACTACCTCCTCCACCTTGTAGATCGAAAAGGGTTTCGCATCCCCCTGAGAGGTACTTAGGTACTATTTCAAAGGAAGTAAAGAAAATGTTCCTCGTAGGTAATAGGATTCATGGTGATGATCCCAAAATCTATAACGAGATGATATCAGATATCAACTCCGAGAAATGGTTAGAGGCAATAAAGTTAGAAATTGACTCGATACACTCAAACCAAGTCTGGACCTTGGTAGATCCACCAGAAGGTATAATACCTATTGGGTGTAAATGGATCTACAAGAGAAAGATTGGTGTAGATGGGAATGTGGAGACATTCAAGGCTAGATTAGTGGCAAAAGGTTATAGTCAACGCGAAGACATTGACTATCAGGATACCTTTTCGCCAATAGCTATGCTAAAATCCATTCGCACATTGCTTGCTGTTGCAGCCTATTTCGATTATGAAATGTGACAAATGGACATGAAAATTGCATTCTTGAATGGACATCTTGAGGATATTATTTCTACTTTCTGAAGCCATTTTTCTTGAAAAATAGTTTATTCAAGATGGTGGCATTGGAAGGCAAATTAGGCTCGAGGAGAAGATCTCTAAAGAGCAACGAGCTAAGGAACCTATGTAACCCAATCAATAAGAGCCAGTCCATACACTACCTCCTCCATCTTGAAAATCAACTTGGGTTTCCCATCCTCTTGAAAGGTACTTACGTGCTATTTCAGAGAATTTTGAGAAAATGTTTCTTATGAGAAATAGGATTTATCGTGATAATCCTAAGACCTATGATGACGTGATATCAGATATCGACTCCGAGAAGTGGTTAGAGGCAATGAAGTCAAAATTGACTCAATGCGCTCAAACAAAGTCTGGACCTTCGTAAATCCACCTAAAGGTATGGTGTCGATTGGGTGTAAATGGTGTTAGATATATGTGCCCTAGAAGCCAGAATTAGCTGACACTTGTAATACACTTCTAGGGGCAAAATTATAATTTTAACTATAATCAATAAAATGGGTTATTTTCTATCACATATATGTATTTAGTGTCTATGATACATCCTTTGAGTTAATGGTAATGATAATTCATATTTTCAAGAGTTGAAAATTTAAGACATGAATAATCATTATTAACTCATAAAATGCTCCCGACCATAGGATCATCACGAGGATGGTGATTGATCCGAAAGGTTGGTGTACAATCACTTCTCTTTAGTAGATGAGTCTTGAGTCTATGATGTGGAGACATCGGAGCGAGAGTACAGGATACTCGTTAGAGAACGAGGGCACTGAGCGTGACCACCTCGAGTAGTCATTAGGAAGTCTACCTTCTCGTCAATGACTGACTCGATGCTGCAGTAGTGTGTCTGGATTCTTTGACCTGAGGTGCATCGGCAGTTCACCTTGAGGGTGTTATAGTTTGACTACACCATTACTCGGATCTCCTAGCCATATGGAACCCTGAGGTGTATGTTGGCTATAGCATGTTCATTGTAGGAACTGGATTGCATCAAGATGGAATCTATCTACCTCGGTGGTAGAGGAGCAGCCCTATGATGATCATGAGAATCAAGTCCAGAAGCCCATGGCCATGGTAGAGTGAAATAATAGAAAGAGTTTCTATTTAGATTTTCACATTGGACTTGAATCGAATGATTACATCATATGACAGAAGACTAGGGTTTGACGAGTTCACCTTAACCCTAATCTGATCGGGGCTCAAGATAGAAGAACTTAATCACACAGGTAGCTGCACCAAGAGGTTCGCATTCAGCTCTGATGGGTTGCCACCATATACTGCTAGGTGTCACTGGTGGATTTTGGGAGCAATTAGAATGATTTAGATGATCGATCATTCTAGCTGTTCGAATCAGAAGAGTTCTGATCCATCGAAAGGAGTTTCGATGATGTCGATGATAGAGATCATGACATATCCCATTACCATACAGAACTGAACCTAACTGGGTCACACAAACAAGGGTTTGAATCTGGTGATCATCAATTGAACTGATCCAGTTCAATTGATCTGAATGAGATTCAATTAGGTTCAAGAAAATCGTGCTAGCACTCGATTGAACCTAACGTTCTTCTTCTTTTACTATCATAAATAAGTTGTCCTGACTGAGCCAAAGGAGTTTGTGCTCAATCAGAGGCCTTCATATGGTCTGACTGGAGTTGTCCAAGTCAGAAAAGGGTTGTCTTATTTTGTAAGACAATACCTACCATTTTTGGTCACCTGCCATTTCTCGTTCCTTTGACTTTGGTCAAAAGTTGACCTTTGACTGGTCAAATGTTGACCATTGACACTTTGACTTCTGATCCACATGTCACATGCACCTATTGGAGAGCTGGTGGGGGCCTTGTCCCCCTGCCAGAACCTGGCAAGGAGGAGGGCGCACGCCACCCTTGGCGTGTGCCCAAGTTGGAGGCGCCCAGGAGTCCCTGTTGGATAGGGACTCCATCTCCTTTTTGGATTCCAATTAGAGTTCTCCTAAGAACCAACTTTGACTGGTCTTAGGTGCCCATCTAAGGAGGAATCCAAGGGACTCTATTCCCACCAATCAGATTTAGATCTGATTTCACAAAGGTTGTGATTGGTTGGGAAGAAGAGGAGTTGGATCACGCATAGTCTATAAATAAGACCCTGCGCCCAACTCTCAAAAGATTGAAACAATTCCATGCCCCAAGGCTGCCTCTCCTCTCCTCCTCCATGCCAAAGCCCATCTTCTCCCTCTCCTCTCCATGTCCAAAAGTAGTTTTGGACCTTGGTTGGTGCAATCCAGATCAAGAGAAAGGCGACAGAAAGCTAGAAGGCTGCGCTGCTGCAAAGGACGACTGCTGATCTTCAAAAGGAGTTTTGAAGATCCTCCAAGATCAGATCCAGATCTAATTTTTGGAGACGTGATAGAGAAGAAGAGGATCTCCAGATCCTAGCCTGAGTGGATACCGGTAGAGGCCAGGCACTTGCGTGGCTAGATCCAGAACCTTCCGCTGCTTACAGGATCATCAACGGGATAATAGGATTACCCTACATCAAGGTAAATTAAATTTGATTTAATTTATATAATTTTATTTTAATTATTAAAATAATAAGAATTAGATCTGAAATATTTCAGATCTGATCTAGATCAAAGAGAAAAATTTTTGAAATATATCTCTTGATCTGATCAGATCTGAACGAACCTGGATCCGAAAAATCAGGATTTTCCTTCAACTGGTATCAGAGCCAAGGTTCTAAAAGTATTTAGATCTAATTTTAAATTTATTTTAATTAAAAAATAAGTAATTTTAGATGTCACATGAGATGTGATCAGATCTAAAATCAGAAAAAATTAAAATTAAATGATTTGGATCTAAGATTAGAAAATATGCATGACTAGTTCTAAAATAGAATAGTTCTATAGAATAGTCTTGCATGTTTTAATTTAATTTGATTAAATCATATTTTAGATCTATTTATTTACTATTTTTTGATATTATAATTATTATAATAATATCTAAAAAATAGTAAATAAAAATTATTTAATTTTAAACATCATATGAGATATGATTGATGCATGTCTAGACTAGTTGTAGAATAGTTCTACATAATTATCTAGATTAGAATTTATTTTGATTAAGATCAATTTAAATCTAATTTTTTAGATTATTATGAGATAATTTAGATCTGAAAATATGCATGATTCGATACATGAGATGTATGCAAAATATGCCATGATTAGATCTAATTTGTATATGAGATATATGATATAGATCTAAAACTATTTTGTAGTATTGCATGTTCCTGATTAAGGCGTTCCTCTTGGCCGTCCGGTCATAAGAATGAAGAAGGGATTTAAAGGCCCTCTCCTTCCATTCGATGGGGTGTTCTTATGATGTGTAGGGGTGCTGCACGTTCGTCCTTAATCAGAAACCCAAAACTTACTTTCTGCAAAACCCTAGATCCTGAAACCCTAGGATTTATTGTGCATATTTTGTTTATGAACCCTACTTAATTAAAGAATTAAGATTATGGAATATTAATTAGGATCTAAAATTGAGAATTTTCAGATCTAAGACATATTCATAATACTGGGTTCGGGCTTGGGTAGCTCAATTAGGTCTAAGCGGTTGATCAAACCGAATCAAGAGTTGGTTAGATGGGATCAACAATGCTTAAATTGACCAGCCTAATAGGATTAAGTCTGGGTCAAGATCGAGTCACGATCAAGCAAGACCTAATTAGGCTCAGAGGTTAGAGTCTGGATTGTAGGCTAACCCAATTGGTTCTGGACTCAATAATTTGGTGTCTAAGGTAAGTTTGGCACATACGACCGACTGGTTTTTAATTGGAAGCTACTCGACCTGAATGCATTCTTGTACGAGTTAATGGCATATTCCTTCCACCGGATCTCACTTACCTGGCCATATCTGTTGACACAGTTCTGATCTGAGGTGGTCAATAATCCGAGCTAACCCATGCCACTAGGTTAGTCATAATTGTTATGACTATGACAAGTCTAGTTTAATGAGACCTGAATCAATTCTCCCTAAGAAAAGATTAAGTCTGAGGTCTTCCACCATTGTAGATGTGCGGGCCCTTTCCGGGGTTGATTGTTCTCGGCTGGATACAGTGGCTCAGTTGCACCGAAAAGATGCAACCATGTCTATTAGGCATTGGATGCTATGGGCTGGAGGATGAGTTGGGCTCAATATTTTGGATACGGTGAGAGACTCAATTAGGAATCCAGTCTATGCAAATGGTGGGTCTGACTTAACTAAGGAGTGGATCAATATTCTGGATACGGTGAGATTCATGAATTAGAGACCAAGTTTGGGTGCACCATGATTAGAGAATCATTGAACAAGAGTTGTTCACTCATTGGCTAACCCATCACCAATAACTGTTAGGTGAGGTGATGAGTCAGTTGGTGAGACCGCACCACCCACTAGAAATCATTAATCATGGAGATTTTTGCATCTCTACAGAGGGAGTGTAGGGATCCGAGAAAATAGTGGGAGCTAATTTATTTAAAAATAAAATTTCTAAATAAATTGGTCAAGTCATAATTACAGTATCTAACTAGAATCTTTGACTCTCTACAGAAAAATGTCTGCGTCCAACCCATTGGCACGTATCCTGGACACACATAGACTGACCGGACCTAATTATAAAGATTGGCTCAGGAACTACAAAATCATTTTGGGTTCCAAGAAGTTAACCCATGTATGAACCAGGACCCTCCCACCTTACCAGCCCATCCATCCACTGAACAGAGAGCATCTCTGAAAAAATGGATAGACGAAGATAATAAGACCAGATATTACATGTTGGGCGCAATGTCTGATGAGCTCCAGCGCCAACATGAAGATATCGGGATTGCTCGCCAAATATTGGCTCACCTGCAAGAGATGTTTGGTGAACAGAGTCGCGCAGAGATGTTTGGTGAACAGAGTCGCGCAGCCAAGTATCAAGTGAAACGAAATGACTTTTTAAGGCTAAGATGCATGATG
This sequence comes from Cocos nucifera, assembly GCA_006176705.1. NCBI lineage: Eukaryota > Viridiplantae > Streptophyta > Magnoliopsida > Arecales > Arecaceae > Cocos > Cocos nucifera. The sequence goes on from QRFJ01000999.1 coordinate 199,113, forward strand.
GGCAGTCAGTCCAAGATCACTGTCTGATGATGATCAAGGACATGGAAGAGCTTGAGAAGCTCGGTGTGAAGTTAGACTTGGATCTGCAGAATGATATTATTCTGCAATCTTTGACTGATGCATATGGACAATTCATCATGAATTACCACATGCATAAACTTCAAAATTTCTTGGCCGAATTAATGAATATGCTGGTCACCGCTGAGCTCTCTATGAAAGGTTCTAAAGGCTCAGTTCTTGCTATGGAATGGACTTCTTCCAAAAGAAAGTCTTATGGAAAGAAAAAGAAGTCTGTGAAAAAGCAGAAGGTGGAAGGAGCAAAGAAGAAGAAGGCAGAGCCGAAGAAGAAGGCCGATGTCAAAGGAAAGTGTTTCCATTGCAACAGCGACGGCCATTGGAAGCGGAACTGCCCTACTTACCTGGCCACCCTGAAGAACAAGAAGGAAGGTCCTTCTGGAGGTATGCTCGTTATTGAGTCTAACCTTACGGTTTCTTCTGCATCCAGTTGGGTGCTTGACTCTGGTTCTAGTGCTCATCTGTGCACTTCCATGCAGGGTCTTGAGGATAGCAGGAGGCTGAGGGATGGAGACATGATCCTACGCATCGGTAATGGAGCAAGAGTTGCTGCAGTAGCCGTGGGAACATACCCTCTTCGATTACCATCTGGTTTAGACTTAGTTTTGAAAGACTGTTATTATGTGCCTGCAGCTAGCAGGAATTTGATTTCTGTTTCATGCTTAGCACTAGAAGGCTATGTGATTACCTTCTTTAAGGACCATTGTAACATTCTTTATGAAAGAAATAAAATTGCAAATGGTTTTCCTTATTAATGGTCTTTATCAGCTACATATTGATGTACCTGTTCTAACTATCGAGCAAAACGTGAATGCCAAACGACCTAGGGATAGTCCAAATGATAGATATCTATGGCACCTGAGATTAGGTCATATAGCAGAAGATAGGATCAACAAATTGGAGAAAAATGGGCTATTGAGTCCATTGACTTTCGAGTCATATCCAACTTGTGAATCTTGTCTTCAAGGCAAAATGACTAAACTCCCTTTTGTTAGGACATGGGGAAGAGGGCCACAGATCTCCTTGCCCTAGTACATACTGATGTGTGCGGCCCATTTGATGTGCCGGCTAGAGGCAATTTTGTCTACTTCATTACCTTTACCGATGATCTGTCTAGGTATGGGTATGTGTATCTTATGAGACATAAGTCTGAAGCTTTTGAAAAGTTCAAAGAATTCAGACATGAAGTAGAAAAATAAACTGAAAAACCCATTAAGGTTCTTCGATCAGATCGAGGAGGTGAATACCTTAGCCGAAGAATTCCTAGACTATCTCAAGAAAAATGGCATAGTCTCTCAATGGACTCCACCAGGAACACCTCAACTCAACGAGTTTCAGAATGGAGAAATCGGACTCTATTGGATATGGTTCGATCCATGATGAGCTTCACAGACCTCCCTGATTTTCTTTGGGGACACTCATTGTTAACTTCAATTTATCTACTGAATAGGGTTCCCTCTAAAACCGTTCCTACCACACCGTATGAGATATGGCATGGTAAGAAACCAAGTCTGAGTCATCTCAGAATTTGGGGTTGTCCGGCTCATGTCAAAAGACAACAAGCGGACAAGTTAGAGTTTAGGTCCTTTCAGAGCTCGATTCATAGGATATCCTAAAGAGTCATTAGGATACTATTTCTACATTCCAGAAGACCACAATGTGATTGTGAGTCGACATGCCATCTTTCTTGAAAAATAGTTTATTCAAGATAGCGGCATTGGAAAGCAGATTAAGCTTGATGAGAAAGTCTCACAAGTACAACGAGCTAAGGACCAATTGGAACCAAATCAGGTTGAGCCAATAAGAACACTACCTCCTCCACCTCGTAGATCGGAAAGAGTTTTCCATCCCCCTGAAAGATACTTAGGTATTATTTCAGAGGAAGTAGAGAAAATGTTCCTCGTAGGTAATGGTGCTCATGGTGATGATCCCAAAACCTACAACGAGGCGATATCAGATATCGACTCCGAGAAATGGCTAGAGGCAATGCAGTCAGAAATTGACTCGATGCACTCAAACCAAGTCTGGACCTTGGTAGATCCACCAGAAGGTATAGTACCTATTGGGTGTAAATGGATCTTCAAGAGAAAGATTGGTGCAGATGGGAATGTGGAGACATTCAAGGCTAGACTAGTGGCAAAAGGTTATAGTCAATGCGAAGGCATTGACTATCAGGATACCTTTTCCCCAGTGGCTATGCTAAAATCCATCCGCACATTGCTTGCCATTGCAGCCTATTTCGATTATGAAATATGGCAAATGGACGTGAAAATGGCATTCTTAAATGGATATCTTGAGGAAGATATCTATATGGAACAGCCGCTAGGTTTCACATCCAGTGATACTGATCACAAGGTTTGCAAGCTGCAAAGGTCCATATATGGACTTAAGCAAGCATCTCGGAGCTGGAACACTCATTTCAATGATGTGATCAAAAAGTTTGGTTTCATCAAAAATGAAGAGGAACCATGTGTTTTCAAAAAGGTCAGTGGGAGCGCTGTTGTCTTCCTCGTATTGTACGTGGATGACATCCTCCTTATTGGGAATGATATTCCCATGATGACAACAGTCAAAATATGGTTGTCCAAGGAATTCTCCATGAAAGACCTAGGTGAAGCATCCTTTATTCTAGGAATTAAGGTCTATAGGGATAGACCGAATAGGATGCTAGGACTTTCACAGAAGATGTACATAGAGAAAGTACTAAAGAGGTTTAGTATGGAAAACTCTAAGAGGGGATTAATACCCTTCAGACATGGTATTCATCTTTCCAAGAAGATGTGCCCTAGCACACCTGAGGAAATAGAATGCATGAGCAAGATCCCTTATGCTTCTGCAATAGGGAGCCTCATGTATGCCATGCTATGTACACGACCTGATATAGCCCATGCTGTGAGTGTCACAAGCAGATATCAGTCAAATCCAGGTGAAGAACACTGGACTTCTGTGAAATGTATCCTTAAGTACTTGAGAAGAACTAAGGATATGATGTTGGTCTTTGGTAATGGAGAACTCCAAGTCCAGGGATACACAGACTCGGATTTCATGTCCGATATAGATGATCGAAAGTCGACATCTGGGAGTCTGTTTGTGTGCAATGGTGGTGCTGTCAGCTGGAAGAGTTCCAAGCAAACGGTGATAGCAGATTCCACCATGGAAGCAGAATATATCGCTGCATCAGAGGCTGCGAAGGAAGCATTCTGGTACAAGAAGTTTGCTGCAGAAATTGGAGTAATGCCATCAGATGCCATTCCTCTATACTGCGACAACAATGGCGCCATAGCCCTTGCTAAGGAGCCGAGGTCTCACCAAGAAATCCAAGCACATTGAGCGGCGATACCACCTCATCCGCGATTACCTCGAGAAGGGTTACGTCGAGGTCAAGAGAGTCAACTCCACAGATAATGTGGCAGACCCACTTACAAAGCCGTTGGGCCAGCAGAAGATCGAAGCCCACCTTGAGAAGATGGGACTTAGACTTGTAGCCAATTGGCTTTAGGACAAGTGGGAGATTGTTAGATATATGTGCCCTAGAAGCCAGAATTGGCTGACACTTGTAATACACTTCTAGGGGCAAAATTATAATTTTGACTAATAATCAATAAAATGGGTTATTTTCTATCACATATGTGTATTTAGTGTCTGTGATACATCCTTTGAGTTAATGGTAATGATAATTCATATTTTCAAGAGTTGAAAATTTAAGACATGAATAATCATTATTAACTCATAAAATGCTCCCGACCATAGGATCATCACGAGGATGGTGATTGATCCGGAAGGTTGGTGTACAATCGCTTCTCTTTAGTAGATGAGTCTTGAGTCTATGGTGTGGAGACACCGGAGCGAGAGTACAGGTACTCGTTAGAGAATGAGGGCACTGAGCGTGACCACCTCGAGTAGTCATTAGGGAGTCTACCTTCTCGTCAATGACTGACTCGATGCTGCAGTAGTGTGTCTGGTTCTTTGACCTGAGGTGCATCGGCAGTTCACCTTGAGGGTGTTATAGTTTGACTACACCATTACTCGGTCTCCTAGCCATATGGAATCCTGAGGTGTATGTTGGCTATAGCATGTTCATTGTAGGAACTGGATTGCATCAAGATGGAATCTATCTACCTCGGTGGTAGAGGAGCAGCCCTATGATGATCATGAGAATCAAGTCCAGAAGCCCATGGCCATGGCAGAGTGAAATAATAGAAAGAGTTTCTATTTAGATTTTCACATTGGACTTGAATCGAATGATTACATCATATGACAGAAGACTAGGGTTTGACGAGTTCACCTTAACCCTAATCTGATCGGGGCTCAAGATAGAAGAACTTAATCACACAGGTAGCTGCACCAAGAGGTTCGCATTCAGCTCTGATGGGTTGCCACCATATACTGCTAGGTGTCACTGGTGGATTTTGGGAGCAATTAGAATGATTTAGATGATCGATCATTCTAGCTGTTCGAATCAGAAGAGTTTTGATCCATCGAAAGGAGTTTCGATGATGTCGATGATAGAGATCATGACATATCCCATTACCATACAGAACTGAACCTAACTGGGTCACACAAACAAGGGTTTGAATCTGGTGATCATCAATTGAACTGATCCAGTTCAATTGATCTGAATGAGATTCAATTAGGTTCAAGAAAATCATGCTAGCACTCGATTGAACCTAACGTTCTTCTTTTACTATCATAAATAGTTGTCCTGACTGAGCCAAAGAAGTTTGTGCTCGATTCAGAGGCCTTCACCTGGTCTGACTGGAGCCTGTCCAGGTCAGAAAAGGATTGTCTTATTTTGTAAGATAATACCTGCCATTTTTGGTCACCTGCCATTTCTCGTCCTTTGACTTTGGTCAAAAGTTGACCTTTGACTGATCAAATATTGACCATTGACACTTTGACTTTTGTCTATGTGTCAAACACCTATTGGAGAGCTGGTGGGGCTTGTCCCCCTACCAGAAGCTGGCAAGGAGGAGGGCGCACGCCACGCCCAGGAGTCCCTGCTGGATAGGGACTTCATCTCCTTTTTGGATTCCAATTAGACTCCTCCTAAGAACCAACTTTGACTGATCTTAGGCATCATCTAAGGATGAATCCAAGGAACTCTATTCCCACCAATCAGATTTAGATCTAATTTCACAAAGGGTTGTGATTGGTTGGGATGAAGAGGAGTTGGATCATGCATAGTTTATAAATAAGACCCTACGCCCAACCCAAAAGGTAACACAATTCCCATGCCCCAAGGCTACCTCTCTCTTCCTCCTCCATGCCAAGCCCATCTTCTCCCTCTCCTCTCCACGCCCAAAGTAGTTTGGGACCTTAGTTGGTGCAATCTAGATGAGAGAAAGGTGACAGAAAGCTAGAAGGCTGCGCTGCTGCAAAGGATAACTACTGATTTTCGAAAGGTATTTTGAAGATCCTCCAAATCAGATTCAGATCTGATTTTTGGAGATGTGATAGAGAAGAAGAGGATCTCCAGATCCAGTCCAAGTGGATACCTGTAGAGGTCAGGCACTTGCGTGGCTAGATCCAGAATCTTTCGCTGTTTATAGGATCATCAACGGGTAATAGGATTACCCTACATCAAGATAAATTAAATTTGATTTAATTTATCTAGATTTTTTTTTTATTATTAGAATAATAAGAATCAGATCTAAAACATCCCAGATCTAATTTAGATCAAAAAAAAATTTTTGAAATATATCTCTTGATTCGATCAGATCTGAACGAACCTGGTCCGAATAATCAGGATTTTTCTTCAAATGGATCTACAAGAGAAAAACATGTGTAGATGGAAATGTAAAAACATTCAAAGCTAAGCTAGTAGTGTAACGATATAATTAGCATGAAGGCATTGACTATCAGGATACCTTTTCACCAGTAGCCATGTAAAATCCATCTGCACATCGCTTGTTGTTGCAGCCTATTTTGATCATGAAATATAGCAGATGTACATAAAAACGACATTCCTAAATGGTTATCTTAAGAAAGATATCTATATGGAACAGTTTCTTGATTTTGCATCTAGTGATGGAGATCACTAGGTCTGCAAGCTATAGAGATCTATATATGGACTAAAGTAAGCATCTTGGAGCTAGAATGCTCATTTTAATAATGTGATTAAATTGTTTGGTTTCATCAAAAATAAGAAGGAACCATGTGTATTCAAAAGAATCAATGAGAGCACTGTTATCTTCCTCGTACTGTATGTGGATGACATCCTCCTAATTAGGAATGATATTTTCATGTTGAGCATGGTCAAAATGTGGTTATCAAAGGAGTTCTTTATGAAAGATCTAGGAGAAGCATCCTTTATATTGGGAATTAAAGTCTATAGAGATAGACCAAATAGGATACTAGGTCTTTCACCGAAGATGTACATAGAGGAGGTGCTGAAGAGGTTTAGCATGGAAAACTTTAAGAGGGGTCTAGTATCCTTCAGACATGGCATTCATCTCTCCAAGAAGATGTGCCCAAGCACACCTAAGAAGATTAAATGCATGAGCAAGATCCCTTATGCTTCAGTAAAAGAGAGCCTCATGTATGCCATGCTATGTATACATCCTGATATTGCCCATGCTGTGAGTGTCACAAGCAGGTATCAGTCAAATCCAGGTGAAGAGCACTGAACTTCTATAAAATCTATCCTTAAGTACTTGAGAATGACTAAGAATATATTTCTGATCTTTGGTAATGGAGAACTCCAGGTCCAAGGGTATATAGACTCAGACTTTATGTCTGACATAGATGATCAAAAGTCGACATCTGAAAATATTTTTGTATGCAATGGTGGTGTAGTTATCTAGAAGAGTTCCAAGCAAATCAAAATCGCTAACTCCACCATGGAAGCTGAGTACATCACTGCATCGAAAGCTGTAAAGGAGGCATTCTAGTATAAAAATTTCATTACAGAGCTCGAAGTGATGCCATTGGATGCCATCCCTCTGCATTACGACAATAATGGCACTATAGCCCTAGCTAAGGAGCCCAGATCTCACCAAAAATCCGAGCACATCGAACGGCGATTCTACCTCATTCGCGATTACCTCAAGAAGAGATACATTGAGGTCAAGAGAGTCGACTCTACAGACAATGCGGTAGACCCAGGATAGAAAAAAATCAAAGCCCACCTTGAGAAGATGTGACTTAGATTTGTAGCCAATTGGCTTTAGGTCAAGTGGGAGTCTGTTAGATGTATGCTCTAAAAGCCAGATTGGCTAATACTTGTAATACACTTCTAAGGGCAATTTTATAATTTTGACTTAAAATTAATAAAAAATTATTTTATTCTATCACATTATGTACATATGTCTGTGATATATCCCTTGAGTTAATGGTAATAACAATTCATATTTTGAAGAGTTGAAAATTTAAGACATAAATTTTCATAATTAACTCATAAACTGCTCCCGACTATAGGATCATCACGATGATGGTGATCGATATGAAAGGTTGGTGTACGATCGCTTTCTTAGAATAGGTGAGTCTTGAGTCTATAGTGTGGAGATACTAGAGTGAGAGTACAAGTACTCGTTAGTGTTGCCCAAGGATGGCTATCCAAGAGGAGGGTGAATTGGATATTTTAAATTTAAACTTAAGATATGAGCAATTCAAACTAATTAAGTGTTTAGATAAAACTAGCTATATAATGTGCATTGAATAAAAGTAATAGAGCAAAAGCATACAATCACAAACACATAAATTTTATAGTGGTTCGGTGCCAAACTAAGCACCTACGTCCACTCCCTAAGTATACCCCTTGAAAATTCAACTATAATTCTCAACAAGAATTACAGTCCAATTATTTTTTGGGCTCATAATCAAATTCAGTTGATTTTTTCTGGCTCACCAACCAAAATCATATATGATTACTTTTTGGGTTCATAATCAATCCAGTTGATTTTTTTCGAATCACCAACCAAAATCTCACAAGTGATTATTTTCCCTGGACCAACAATCAACCCCGATTTGTTTTACCCTTGGCTTACCAATCAAATCAATACAACATTCAACTCGAGGCTTAGACCAACCCAAGTTTCTCATCCTAAGAAACTTGAAATAAAATATAAAAAATATAATTTAAAATAAACTCTATAAAATCCAAGAGAAGAAAATCTGGATTGCTTTGATTGTAGGGTTGATTTCTTCTCTTTGAATGCTTAAGAAAGTAGGAGATGATCTTCAATAATGATGGCTTAACTTCTCTTAGATTTGAGGATGTTGGAAGCATAAAGAATATCTGAAAATCACTACTTCCTTATTCTTTTCAGCTCACTCTTCTTGCTTTCTTAATGGATACTCAATAAACTCTCTAAAAGTTACCTCTTAATGCTCTAAGTATTTTCTTATATACTCTAGAAGCTTTTCACATTATAAGTCACTAACATAGGCTTCTGAAGGTAATCTAGTCATTGGAGAAGAGAAAATAGCCATTGGGAAGCTTATGGGATGAAAAAACTATAGTTCTAAAAACTAGCCATTACAGGTACTGGGTCGGCTCAATTTTAGACTGGATTGGCTTATTCCCATTAGGTCGGCTCAGTTTATAGTTGGGTCAGCTCAGTCCCCTACATTTTAAAATTTATATTTTTTGTGCTTTCTATCTTCTATTTTTATTGAGACTAGGCTAGCTCAGTTTTGGACTGAATTAGCTCAGTATGCATGCCAAGCATGCCAAAAGTTGTTTATCAGCTTTTCTTCTCTAATTTGATTTGTAAACTAGGCTTGCCTTCTTAACTTGATTTAATCTTCATTAAGATGTTAGAAAAGACTTGAAAAATGATAAGCACTTAAAATTTTGGAACTACATATTCTCATAAATATAGTTAGACTTTATAACTTATACTTAAAATTCTTTATCACCGTCAAAATCAATCTTTGAATCAATAATCTTCTTCTTTTTTATGCTGACAAAACTTTTGAGTATATGCAAATAATATACAATGAGTTTCTAGTTAAGCTCAAGTATATACTCAACAATAACTCTCCCTCTTTTGACAATATCAAAAAGAACAACTTAAAAAGGAGGTAATTAATAAAATCAATAAAGTAAATTCTTCTTTAATAGTCCAAAATCATTAAGCTATCCCTTAATATTATAATCAATTGAGTTCAATTTTTATTCAAAGTTTGCTCTCCCTTACTATATGCTGAGGTTTCTTCCATACTTGTAGTTACAATTGACTTTCACTTGCTTGCACATTCTTTATTTAATTCTTGCTGAAATAATACTTGTTGCCCAATTTAGTAGTGTGCCATAATTTAGATTTAATTATATTTATAATTCTCATCTTATACTCATTCTTCTCTCCTTTTTGTTATTATAAGTATTTATTATAAGTCAAGATACCAATTGAGTTTGAAAATATTTCTTTAAGAAGTTCAGCTTATCAAACATATATATATATATATATATATTAATATTTCAAATTATTCTTAAACTTTAATAATGAAAGTTTATAAATCAGTTATATTCAATATATGTTCAATTACAATCAATTATAGTATTCAATTATAATAGTCAATCAAAATAAGATAGAACATTGAATCATTTAACATGCAATTAGCGGTATAATAATTAATCAAATGAGATCAAATCATTTTCTTAAGTGTTTTTATCTCCTTTTGTAAAAATACAATATGGATTTTATATTCAAATTTAGATTAAGAAACATATTCAATATAAGCACTAATAGATCATCAAAATCAATCATACTAAAAGTATTTTAAGCAAGTAAACATAATATAAAACCATGTAGATAGATCATTAAAATTAATAGAATCTATCAAGTAAGCATTGATGGTATAATGTGAGAAAAGTTTAGATTATACTGAGCATCATCACCAATCTACTTTCATCTCCAAGGCGTCCATCCAAAATAGTTTTTCTCTTTTCATTCCATTGGATCTTCGGACTATCTGCAAAAATTATTTGCTAATTTTTGGTACCCAAGTCATCTTGGATCCATGGAGGTTAGAGCACATGGTTCCTTTTGGAATCCAAATTTATTTAATTAAAGTTTGGTTAATTCTTTTGGTATTGCATTCTGAAATTTTGTGACAAATTTTATTACATTTGAAACATGTAATTAAATGATTTTCAAATGAAACTTCGCTAAACATGTTATTCACAAATTTCTATTTTCTTAAAGGATTATATCCAATTTCAGTTTTATCAAAAATGGCCTTTTGATTGATTAAAATAGATTGAAGCTTTTGAGATCCAATTGTAAACTTGTTAAGCATAGGCTTTAATATTTCAATCTCTTTTCTTAATTCCATATTTTCTTCTAAAAGAGATTTATTTTCTTTTAGCAAGTTTTCTTTTTCTTCAATATAAGGTTTTGGTTTTTCAAACTCTATTTTCAATTTTATATTTTCTTCAACCAAAGATTTTTCAAATTTAAAAAGTATTTCTTTAGCCAAGAAGTTCATTTCTTTCAAAAGATCTTCTTTTTCTCTTATAAAATTACTCTTTTCATCAACTAAAAGAAGATTTGATTTCTTTAATTCTTTGTTTTTCAGCTCTATCTTTTTGTATTCATTCATTAAGTCATGAAAGGCTTCTTGAAGCTCATCAAATATAAATTCAAAAGAATTATGAATGTTTATCTCATCATTTTGAGCCATCAAGCATATATTTGTCTCTTCTTCACTTGAGGATGACTCTTCTTCTGAATTTGAGCTCTCACTACTTTTCCAATTTACCAATATAGCTTTCCTTCTTAGTTTTCTTGAGCTCTTTTTCGATGGAGGATAGTCATTTCTATATTCTCTAAGTTGATTCTTTTTCTCTTTTTCTCTTCTTAGTTCAAAATTTTTCTTCTTTCTTATGAATCTCAGGAACCTTCTTGTGATCATCGCCATTTCTTCGTCATCTTTCGAATCCTCGAGAAAGTCACTTGAACTTTCTTCAATGGCCAATGACTTGAATGCAAGGGTTATCTTTTTCATCTTTTCCTCCTCTATGCTTTGGTTCATATTGAGCTCATGTGTCATGAGCGATCTGATTAATTCTTCTAAAGCAAGCTCACTAAGATCCTTGGCTTCTTGAATTGCGGTTACTTTTGCTTCCCAAGCCTTCGATAAAGATCTAAAAATTTTGTATACAAGATCATTATTAGAATAGTCTTTTCTAAGACTCTTTAACTCATTTATAATTTCAATAAATCTTGTAAACATATTACTTATTGTCTCATGAGATTCCATTTTTAACAACTCATACTTATGAACCAACATATTTATTTTAGATTCTTTGACTTGACTTGTACTCTCATGGATCACTTCCAAGTCTTTTTCAAATCTCTTTTGTAGATAAACATGCTGATATTCTATTAAATTTATCATAATCTAATGCACAATATAAGATATTTATAGCTTTAGCATTTAATTGAGCTTGCTTCTTATCTTGCTCATTTCAATCCTTTTCAAGTTTAGGCACACACATATTATTGACAATCATTATAGGTGTGTAAGGACCATTGAGTATAATATTCCACATGTCATAGTCTTGTGCTTGAATAAAAATTTTCATTCTAGTTTTCCAATAAGTATAATTGATGCCAATAAAAAATGGAGGTCTAATGGTTGAGTGTTTCTCACTCAATAAAGAACCAAATGGATCAGCCATAAAATCTTTAGCTCTTTGACCGATAGGTCAATAACTAATATTAGAGAACCTACTTTGATACCACTTGTTACCCAAGGATGACTACCCAAGAGTAGGGATGAATTAGATATTTTAAATTTAAACTTAAGATATGAGCAATTTAAACTAATTAAGTATTTAGATGAAACTAGATATATAATGTGCAATGAATAAAAGTAATAGAGCAAAAGCATACAATCATAAATACAAATTTTATAGTAGCTCGGTGTCAAACTCAGCACCTACGTCCACTCTCCAAGTATATCCCTTGGGAATTCAACTATAATTCTCAATAAAAATTATAGTCCAATTATTTTTTGGGCTCATAATCAAATTCAGTTAATTTTTTTTAGGTTACCAACCAAAATCATACACGATTATTTTTTGGGCTCACAATCAACCCAATTAATTTTCCCTAGATCACCAACCAAAATTTCACAAGTGATTATTTTTCTTCGGACTAACAATCAACCCTGATTGATTTTACCCTTGGCTCGCCAATTAAATCAATACAATGTCCAACTCGAGGCTTAGCCCAACCCAAGTTTCTCATCCTAAAAAATTTTTAAAAATATAAAAAATATAATTTAAAATAATCTCTATAAAATCCAAGAAAAGAAAATCTGGATTGCTTTGCTTGTAAGATTGATTTCTTCTCTTTGAATGCTTGAGGAAGTAGGAGATGATCTTCTATAATGATGGCCTAACTTCTCTCAGATTTGAGAATGTTGGAAGGATAAAGAATGTCTGAAAATCACTCCTTCCTTACTCTTTTCAGCTCACTCTTCTTGCTTTCTTAATGGATACTCAATAAACTCTCCAAAAGCTACCTCTTAATGCTCCAAGTATTTTCTCATATACTCCAGAGGTTTTCCACCATTACAAGTCATTAACATAGGCTTCTGAAAGTAATCTAGCCATTAGAAAAAAAAATAGCCATTGAAAAGCTTGTGGGATGAGAAAGTTGTAGTTCTGAAAATTAGCCGTTACAGGCACTGGGTCGGCTCAGTTCCACTGGGTCAGCTTAGTTTATAGCTGGGTCAGCTCAATCATAAAAAATTTTCAAAAATATGAATTATGGGGTGTGGAAGGCCTTCTTGGGCATGGGAATGCACATAAAAAAATCAGGAATTAATTAAGATGGGCATGAGGTCTTAGGTGCAAGAGAAAGAGAGAGAGTCCCAGTCCAACTGGGACTCCTCTTATTTAACTAGGTCAAAATAGTTTTGTACCCAATTTAAATCCCATTTAAATTAGATCAAATGCAACCTAATTAAGGATGATCCTAGTCTAACTAGGAGCCCAATTAAATTAGATTAAATCAAGATTTAAATTTAATTTAAATGCTAAGTCAATTAGGTGCACCCAAGTCCTAGTTAAATAAGGAATTGTTCTTTCTTACAATTGACTTATCCAATAAACCAACTAGACTTAATCTAATTAAGTTCAAACTAATTCTAATTAAATCTAATTCAATTAGACTTGATCTCAGTCCGATTGCTCAATCAAATTGAGCTAATTAGCAATCCAATTGCTAATCAATCCTCCTGCAACACTTGCATTAGATTAAACATCAGTCGCATTGAATGTTTGACATCGAAATAATTCTCAATCATCGATTAACCATTTGATCAAATTACAAGCTCTAATATATGTGGCCCCATAGATTCGAACCTAAGTCGGTAGCACAGAAATCAATTTCCGTACCAATCGAAGTTACCATCTAGCAATGATTTCCGACGTCCGGATAGGTCGAATGTATGCAAAGCAACATTCTTAGAATCCTAGCCCATGGTTATCGTATAATTCATTTCTATAACCAATAATGCTCAAGACAACTTCAAGTAGGCTATTAAACACTTATACAAGTCATCTCTATTGTGTCTCAAAATTTTGCAAATCCCATGACACCTCATAAGGATTATCCAGGCCCAGGTTTTGCTAAATTGAAACACAACAAATTATTCTCTTTCTGAAGTTAATCAGGAGTGGTAAATCCCATTTTGACTCACACATCAACTTTACAAGTACTTGACTGTATCCAAAAATCTTTCGAATCTATATTAGAAATACAGGCAGTCTGGCACCAAAGTACAGTGAGTTGCTTGCAAGTCACCATAGTGATCTCAAATTAGAGGGACACTTATACCCATTGGTCTTAGCTAGCTACTCTTGATAGTAGAGTACTACATTGATCATGTTCAGTGCAGATATACTACTACATCTCACCTGGATGCCATACCAGTGTCTCCACACAACTTGGTTATGAGGATAACCAATACATATGGCATACGGCGACCTACACTCGATAAGTTATCATCCTTGTTAATAACTTATCATTTGGTTGTAAACAAATTAAAAACCATCCAATAAATCCTTCTTTATTGATTTATTATGGTTCTAAGGACTTCATCATAATTTAGGAGTTCATTTAAGAAAAATAGAACTTTTATGATGAACCAGTCAAATAACTATTATTATTAGATAATTCATATACTAATTCCAATCATCTACTACTTAGATGATTGGCTTTAGGACATATTTTCCAACAACTCTCACTTGAACTTAAGCCAATCAGAATGATATCAAATATTCTATCTTCCACTTGAGTTTGTAGAACTCCTTAGTTCTGAGGCCTTAGCAAATGGGTCGGTCAAATTCTTCTTTTCCATCGATCTTCTAAAGATCGATGTCACCCTGATCAAAAGTCAAAGGTGATAACAATGCAGAATATGCTAGTTCTTTGGTTCTTTAGTCAGAGCTATGGCTCCAGTACTACAATAGGATTGAACCATCGGTGGAGGGTGCCACTTCTAACCTGCTAATGAACCTCAGCAACTATACAGCTTACATGGCAACATCATATGCCACGATGTCTCTACATCACTAACTGAATAGGCTAAAGTATCCTGCTTGGAACCTTTCCAATAGATTGCTCCTACAATTAGGGTATGAGCCGACATTCTCTAGTTATCACTTGTTCAATAAATTGAAATTCACTCTCTAATTGATTAAGCTTTCCTTGTTTCAAATCTCTATTTTAAAACCAATTTTGTATCTTTTCTAATCTTTGGGGAAGCTTGAAACCAAAATTCACTTTTTGGATGATTTTCCTTTGAGATGTCATATCTTACTAGAACTAAATGCAAGAACATGCCGTGCTATTTTTTTGGCTCCTTGACATCTTGAATATAGAGATAATTTTTTTTATTAATTGAAATATGAATAATTCATATTATGAGATAATTTTTTTTATCAATTAAAATTTGAATAATTTATATTATCTTTTGAATTTCAGATTTTACTTTCTTCCCGTAATCTCATCTATTGGCACTGTCTTTGACTCGTTCAAGATATCCTATAAATTTTGACCTTTTAAATGAGACTTGATAAAACCCCTCTAATATGGAAAACAGTTATCATTCAACTTATGAAAAGAAATGGGATTAATAAAAGCAGCTTTATTGATGTTGATAAGATTCGGCATCTCAAACGCATTGGATAGAAAATAGTAGCACCATATGTAATAATTAACCTCTTGAATCACCAATAAGACTTTATATGCTTACATTACCGCAAGATGAATTAATGGAAGTTCTTTAATCATGCTGAGTTACGAATACAGGAACCGTTAACAATCAAGTCATTACATCAAAAACTATGCTTCAAAAAAAAATCAAATCAAAGTTGCAAACTGCTTGATTACTCTCCAAGCTTATGGCTTTAATATCATGTAGAGTCACAAATATATGGTTACAAATCTCCAAACCTTACCACCAATATTATATAGAATTACAAATATATGAGCCACAAATATCAAAAGCTACAACTCTAATACCATGTAGTATGGCATGTTATCTAGAGTAGATCGATCGTATTGGTTAAAGATCCAAAACAAACATCAAAAATAAAAAATATTTGCAAAGTCTCATGAAAAAATAATTATGAAAGAAAAATTCAAGAAAAAAATAAATCTATTTTTTAAAAAATAAATATCAAAATATCATAAAAATATCTCATGAAAGAGTGTCTACATGTAAAAATAGTCTCTTTTCTCTTTTTTTTTTTCATACTTTTCTCTATCCAAAGGAGACACCAAATATTTCTTTAAATAAAGCACCGTATGCGATGTTTGAGTTGTACATACACTTAAAACCAAAAATTCACTAGAACAACAATTCTAATACTTCTAAAAAAAATAATTAATAAAATAATATCAAGAATTAGAGTTTTTTTTTTGAAATAGAAGTAACGATTCTCAATATATTTATGCCAAAAGATGGAGATACATGAATCCATCGTTGTGGGCCCAAGAAGAATGAATCGAGTGAATTCTCCTATGTAGAAGGTTGAACCTGATGGTGCTAATTTCTGAGAACTTAAGCATTCCTTAAAATAAGCTGTTGGTACAGAATCTGATTGACGTCGAATCAAGCTAGAGTAGAGGAGGACGAGAATGCCGTCGGTGATCTACAAAATAAAACTCTATGCGGAGTCGATGGTGGTGGCTCTAGTAGGATCCTCTGACGATCAAGTCAGCTCTTCTGGCCAAAAGAAATGAAATGCTCAGAAAAAAATTCGATAGAATTTTGAGAAGAAGAAGAGAGCTTAGAGAAAATATATCTGGAGGGTTTCTTTTTATAGACGGTGCTTGGTTGATAGTGACGGCTATATCGTCCGATAGTGGGCCGCTTGGGATCGTATGGTATTTGCTATGGAGAGAGGAGCGTCGTCAGACTGATAGCGATCGTTCGTCGAGATTTAATAGCCGTAGTTTAGAGAAAGCAGGCATTGGTTGGTGAAGAACTTTGATATATATCAATTTCAGAGGAGTTCGGACTCCTGAAGGGAATACATCTGGAGGGGATCATCCAAAAGGAATGCTAGCTGAAATCTGGAAGCAATTCGTTAGAGGAATTCGATTGAAGGAGAAGTCCAGAAGGAGTTCGACTTTTGAAGGAGTTCGTCTGAAGGAGGAGTCTGAAAGGAGTTCGACTTCTATAGAAATTTGACTGAAGGAGGAGTCTGGAAAGAATTTGGCTCCTAAAAGAATCCAATTGAAGGAGGAGTCCGAAAGGAGTTCGACTCCTCTAGAAATTCGACTGAAGAAGAGATTCGGAAGGAGTTCGACTCCTGGAGGAACTTAACTGGAGGAGAAATCCGGAAGGAGCTCGATTTCTGTAGAAATCCGACTGAAGAAGAAATTTGGAAGGAGTTCGGCTCCTGTAGAAATCCGACTGAATGAGAGATCCGGAAGAAGTTCGGCTGCTAGAGGAGTTCGGCTAGGGCTCGACCGTTGAGGAGTTTGACTAAGATTTGACCGTTGGAGAAGAATTTTCGATCGAAACTCTTCCATGATTACCAGCTGCATTAGGCTAAGCATCAGGCTGAACTTCGACGGAAGCGGGGTTTATTCCCAACATAAGCTATGAGGTTCTCCTAGATGAACTGAGGTAACCGAAATTACATGGCATGTGCCATGGATGTGGCCTGAAATAAATATTAAAAATTACCATCTAGCTTAAGCACAACATGGCTGTCGCGACTTCAAAAATGGTGCGATTTTGGACCTTAAGGCTCGTTTGGTTCACGAAAAATGAAGGAAGAATGGTTAATTCCTAAAAAATGAAGAGGAGACCTCTTGTTTAATTAAAATTTTAAAAGAAAAAAAAGTAGAAAAAATTCTTCTCATGAAAAGATACTTTTCATGTTTCATAAAAAATAAAAATTCATGAAGAAGATGAATTTTGTAACTTTCCATGGGATAAAAAATGATGGTTCTTTTTTTTTCAAAAATACTTTTTTTACTAATTGTAGAGTATATAAATTTTTAAAAATATAATTAAGTATTATCATAATATTTATATTAATATAATATAATATTTATATTTATATAATTTAATATAATATTTATAATATATTAATATTATTTTAATATTTATACTAATATAATATTTTTATTAATATTAATAAAAAAATTTATATTTATATATTAATATAATACTATATTAATATTATATTTATATATATTTTAATAATATTAAAATATTAATATTATATTAATATAATAAATTATGATTTAATATTATATTATAATATATTAATATTATATTTATATTAATATAAATATAATATTATTATTTATATAAAATTTGGAAGTAAAATATATGGTTTTATATCTATTAAGAGTAAAATAGGTATTTTACATAATTTTTTTAGAAAATGGATGTTCAATCAAATATAAGTAATTTAGGAATAGATCATTTTTTCATGACCAATTAAATATATCAAAATTATATTTTTAGAAAGTAACTTTTATAAAATGACTTTCAAGTTACTTCCTAAAAAAAAATATATTTTTCACGAACCAAAAGGGTCCTTGATAAGGATGGTGGCTATCTCAGATAGCCATGTTCGGACTTTAAAAAAAACTTACAAATTATTATTATTATTATTATTATTATTATTATTATTATTATTATTATTATTATTATTTAAGTATGGAATTTTTCTTTACCTTCCGTTGCACCTTTTACACCATCAATGCAATTCCTGCCTAACACTTCTCTAGAACCAAATCACTGCTGAAAGCTTCCATGTTTAGCATACCGAGATGCAAACTCTTGTCCCTCTCATAATCTAATCATAGGTTATTTCTTATCATGACTTAAAAATAATCATGTAACTTTTGTGACATTTAGAATCTATTTGGATATCCTTATAAGATCGGAATGAAAGTATTTCAAGAATCGGTACTATCTATCATCTATGTTGTATTTTCTGAGATCTGCCCAAATCTAGTTCAGATCTTCAATTTTGAATTGCAGGAAGAAAAAAATTTATGAAGTTTCCACGGGATTTGGGATGGATGGAATTGGTTAATACAGATCTATACTTAAATGGACAGCCTAATCCATAAATTCTACGGCAATCTAATCGCATAAGAATGTCAAAGAGGCTCTTAAATTTATCGAAATCTTGCAATGAGACATTATAAATCTGACAGCTAGGGTCTCCTTGTAACCGCGCTGCTTTGCTGCAGTGAACCGGTCGGAATAATGAAAGAAGACCCGGCTCGTGGACAGCAAGAGGGCTGGCGAACCCGCCTGATATCTGATCTCTGAGTCCGGATCCACGGGCTGACCTTTCCCCACCAGGTTGGACTCATTAACTACGCGGTGGATTCGACTGTCTTTTGAACCGCTTTTTTTAAATTTAAAGAAATCCAGGCGCTCCTAACCCACTCCAGCCTCTCCCCGCGATGCTCTCCGTCCGCTTGCGAACCCACATCCAAAAGACCAAAGAACCCAAGAGCACTCCAAGAATCAAGAATCAATAAAACGATCTGTGGATATATTGTTCAAAACCATAGGGGTACATCAGTCCGTCTACCCGGCAACGATTCGATTTCGAAATCCTAGGGTTTAACGATGGGGGAGTTCCTCTTCCCAAAGGGCCGATTCGTTGTGACCCGTGGCTACAATTCCCCCTTCGGCGACGCCTCCCCCTCCTGTCCCTCCCGCTGGCCGGAATTTCCACCCGTTCACCGCCATTCCGGCCTCTCCCTCTCCCGCTGGCTCCTCGGAACCCTCCTCAGTCCGGCCCCTTTGCCCGCCGGGTGAGCAGCAGCGCTTGTCGGTCCTTCCGCCGAATCGCCCCTGGAATACTGATGTATAGCTAGCCTTAGCGCCGCCGGTCACACAAATCGCTCCGGCCGCGGACACTCCGAGGTTTTCCCAGAAGCGGAAGCAGTCGGCGGAGGAGTTGGCCGGAAAAAGGGGGCAGAACCTAGCACCGTCGGTCACGCAAACCCCGCCGGGCTCCGACATCCCGAGGTTGTACGAGAAGAGGAAGCAGTCGGCGGAGGAGTTGGCCGGAAAAAAGGCCCCACAACAACCCTTCCTTGTGCAAACCCCCCCAGCGCCTACAGCAGCAGCAGCCGTCAATCTTCCAGACCCCCCAACAAATGCAGCCATCGATCTTCTCAGAACCCCCAATCCCAACAGCAACAACAGCAGCCGTCGATCTTCCAGACCCCACAACCCCAACAGCAACAACAGCAGCTGTCGATCTTCCAGACCTCTCAACCGCA
>QRFJ01000999.1:219923-278278 GCA_006176705.1 Cocos nucifera
GATCACCCATACAGTTCATTCATTATATGTCGGGTGCCAAATTGATTGTCAGTTGGTTGGCCCAACTTATTATCGTCTGTCATCATCGTAGTTGATGTTTAGTCGGTGAAGTCGATTATCAGTCGGTGGTATCGACTATCGGTTGTAGTCTGAATGTTGAATCGGGGTAGCCGAGTTAATTAACCCAATAAGTTGAACTAGGGAGGGTCAATAGATTATCCGTTTGTTAAACAGGTTGGATCAAATTATCTATTTATTAAATATGACTGGTTCAGGTTGTAGATTCTAATACGTTTAATAAATAGGTCGGATTTAGGTTTACCATTTTTTGAACTAATCTGACCCGATCCATTTATAACTGACCCAATCCAATTGCCAACCCTAGAAGAGATGGATATTTAATTCTTATCATGAGATCTTTTTTAGGAATATATGAACACCTTCTTGATGCAAATGATACGATACATGATATGCATTATTTATGATGTTGTTAGGAGATGGCTCGAGAGTGTAGTTAATGATGATTCAAATGAAATGTTGGTGAATTAATCAAATTTTTGAAGGTATTTGGTTTGTTGTCAGAATCAAAATCAAAATTGATTAGAATGAAAATTGGAATGGCCATATCCTCCGAAGCATGATCAAAACCAAAATAAAAATTTAAATCCTTAGAGGAGAGTCAGGATTAGATTTTAGGGGAGATTGGGCCATTCCTATTCAGTCCCAAAATCAGATTCAAAGTGAAAATTCTTCCAATCAAATAATTAGAGTAAGAATCATACATCCCCCTTCCTATTTCAGTCCCCAACTTTTCTCAACTAAACATCCTCTTAGGTTGACCATCAAGATATTTGGTCATGCTGCAGAATACTACATGCAAGTACACGTTTGTATACACACCTAGCATACAAAGAAAATACCCATATAATATATGCATGCACACAAAAGAAAATAAGAGAACAAAAATTATCATCCCTACATTAAATCTTAGATGTATCAACTACTTGTAGGTATTTGATTCAATGGAGCCAAATTATTAAACCGAAAACCAAAATTCAATCTTGTCATCCAGGAAAAGCTAAACTCGAGATTTGAAAATTAGAAAAGACAATAATGACCAACCATAGCATGACCAAATCTAAGACGGACTTGAGTTGACTCGATCTAATCCAAGTTGAATAGACCAAAGCCTAGTTAATCGTATCTAGACCGTTCTTTAATAAGACGATAAGGCCAAGGACAAAAGAAATGCTGCCACTGAAG
This sequence comes from Cocos nucifera, assembly GCA_006176705.1. Taxonomy (NCBI): domain Eukaryota; kingdom Viridiplantae; phylum Streptophyta; class Magnoliopsida; order Arecales; family Arecaceae; genus Cocos; species Cocos nucifera. The sequence goes on from QRFJ01000999.1 coordinate 221,187, forward strand.
CTACACTTCACCAAACCGAGCTGCTGGTCCCAATATTCTCATCAAAGTAGACAAGACTTTGAGAAGAACATTGCATGAGTAGTGGTTGTTGGGCCCTCAAATTTGTGACTGCAAATTTTACCCTGCATGTCCTAAACTCTGGCTAGTAATTTCATCTGATGGCTATGTCACCAAAGCATGCTATGGGCCACCAAGCTGTCAGCTCTACTTCTAGTCAAAAGAAGCATCCATTCTCGCATCCAAATTGATTTATGGAGGATGTCCCACATGACTATTTGGAGGGTGGGTGCACCATCCTTCTTATTCCTGAAGAAAGGGATGGATATCAGATTAGACACCTTCCACGCTTGCATGTCCCATTCCAGTTCCTTGTCAGGACCAAATATATTTGTCGGTTAACCACCACCATGCACTCTTCTCTCCCCTTCTCCGCTCTCTTGTTAAACTTTTGTTACGCAGCTTTTGGTCCCTTCGGTAATCATTTTGCTTTATTTATGTTTGTCCGATTGGAATCTCATCACTTTTGTTATGAAATATATAATCATAGGATCATAGACCACCGACGGTGTGCTTGGAATTGTTCAATTGGAGTAGGCCTGATGAGCCAATTTCCACTCGGCCATCATGCTTTATTTCTTTCTTCCATCTTTTTTTTTTTTTTAAGAATGAGATACACTAATAGCTGTCATCGAACAATCAGTGCATTGTACCCTTTCTGGTCCTCGAAATAATTAAGCAATGGCATCCTTCATCCATTACGGTTGGTACAACTAGTTCCTTCCGGTGGATGATGAGGATATGTACCGAAGGAAGTCCCGTTGATAACGGGACCTAATCGAACGCCAGGAAGTGCATGATGTACTGGATGGTTCGATTATTTAAGAGCTAGAGAACACTCGTTTTGCATGCTCATGAATAATTATAAAAAAAATATATAAATGGAATAAAGGATAGCAAGAAATTAAGTCTGTAAGAAAATTCAAAAAATAGATAAGAAGAATTTGGATTGTGGTAGTTAAGAAACTACCCTGATTAAGGCTCTTAATTTTTTAACCAAGTAGATCTATCAATAAAAAATTGGATCTTTATCAACATTGAATCTGAAAAAAAATAAGTAAAAATCAAAGATCAGTTAAAAAGGAATAAAGGTCCTTATCAACATTTGATCTGTATAATAATAGATCACTCTTTCTCTCTTTACATGATAGATGAAAATCTTGGAGAAGATAGATCTTCTTTTGGTAGAATAGGCTTATGTAGGTAGATGGTGAAGATGAATCGGGGTCGTAGGAATACTGAATCTCAAAAAAATAAAGGTTAAAGAAATAGAAAAAGATGGGCCTCACACCCTCTCCTCATGGGGTGATTTTGGATCTCACACCCTCTTCCTCTCGGAGTGACCAATATAAGTATTTGTGGAAATTATAAAATGATCCATTCATTCATTGTCTCATTCATGAAAGATACATGGATTTATATAAGATCCTAGGGGTCCTATTTCTTTAGAAATCCTATTTCCTTTATAAAAAAAAAATCAACCCTCCCAACAAAAAAAGCAAAATATTATGTATGGTTTCCAAATATAATAATATATCATATCTATCATTTATGGAACCATAGGAAAGAAATCAGTCTTTTAACAAAATAAGTAAGAAATCAAGAACTCTTAAGGAATCATAGAAAAGAAAAAGAACTCCATGTGGGTGCTTGATGCTTAGCACAACTTGACATGAGGATCCTTGGGCATGGCACATGTTGGTGTGTGTATTTTCTTTCTGGACATGTGGAGGGTGGTAGCTCCAAAGATGGCGTAGACCAAGCTTACTTCTTTATGATGGTCTCTTTCTAAATAAGGCTCAATCCAAAATAAGCCCAAGTATAGTCCTATGGATCCAAAACTAAATGCATCAAAGAACTAATTGATTAAATCAAAAGGACTAGAACAAAATAACTGAAGTAGAGTTATTCTGATATGGCTTCTTTAATTCAAATTGAATCTAAATTATGTTGCCAACTTCTAGTGGCTCTGGTGTCCATACCAATTCTCTTAGGGTGGAGAGAACTTGATCCTATCGAGTGGGGGTCGATTCTACTCTGATGATGCTCAAGCAAATTGGGATCAATATATTGCATCTCTTCTCGAGTGATCCAGGTATCCTCAGACTCTGGTCGACCTCACCATCTAACTAAGTACCGCTGATAGCCTCGACTCCAGGTGGAGATGATCTACTTATCCAAAATTCTCTTAATCTGATCATGCTTTGACATTTTGGCTAGTGGACATTCAGGAATAGGCTCTCTCTCAAAGGTTGGTTCAGGCTCAAATGGCTCACTAGGTATCCAAGTTGGCTCTTTATAAGCGATGAGATCTGCAATGTTAAAAATAGAGCTAATCCCAAAATTAGAAGGTAAGTCCACAACATACGCATTTAGTCCGATCTTCTTTAAAATCTTAAATGAACCTGCTCCTCGAGCATGTAACTCCTTGATGGTTCCTAGTAGGAATCATTCAGGCCTCATTCAAACCATCACATAGTCTTCTTCCGCAAACTCTTGGGCACGTCGATGAGAATCTGCATTCTATTTATAAACTTTATTACTAATACTAATTTTTTTATTGATCTCTTTATGTAAACTCTTGACATACTGTGCAAATGACTCTGCATATTCGAAAATTCTAGCATGCATGGGCAGTGGGATAAGGTCTATTGGTTTTCTAGGTTGATATCCATGAACTACTTTCTTAGGATGATCTATCTTAGAGTCCTCACGAACTTCTCTCGCAGCAATCATCCAAACTGGTGATCCTTTACTTACGATCATCTCTAATTTCTTAGCACCTATCAAATGGAGGCTTTTCTTTTTGATGTTTTCTTTTGGTCCATCGTCTATCTTTCTATTGGTAGCCTTAGGTGGGGAAGGATTGATCGTGATCTTCTTACCCTTATGAGTGAAACTATAGGAGTTGGTTCGACCATAAATCGTAACATCATTATCAAACAGCCAAGGCCGACCTAATATGAAACTTCTGACTTCTATGGGTAAGACATTGCACCAAACATGATCCTGATAAGAATAGAGCTGAATGGAAATACCGCATCTAAGTTTGATGAGAATAGAGGAGGAATCTATCCAAGACACATGGTATGGACTGAGATGATCTACAGGAGCTAATCCTAATTGCTTAACCATGTCAGTGGAGATGGCGTTGATACAGCTACCGCTATAAATGATCATCTTATAAATTTTATCGCTAAATTTTATGAAGGTATGGAAAATAGAGGTCCTACACCAGTCTTCACTCTCCTTAGTCTATGCTAGAACATACCTAATGACTCCAAGCCTAAGGTCTGACTCCAGTGCAATAAAACTTAGAATTTCCTCAGTTCTCTCAAACTGCTCGGCTAAGTCTGGATCAGCTTCATAAACTTTCTCCTCAATATTTTCTAGAGTTTTCTCTTCTAATTCTTTCATAAATAATGATCGGTTGGAACATTGTGCAGTAAAATGATCATAACCATGGCATTTGAAGCAATGGGATCGAGAACTACTTTCCTTAGATAACTCTCCTGCAACTCTTTTTTCTTTATCTTCTTTTCTCATAATAGGATTTGTAGGTGGAGGTCCATTACTAGGAGTCTGGGTAGTATTGAGTCTTGATCCAGAAGAGGTTACTCGACTAGGTTCAAGATGATGAATGGTCGAATACTTAGAAAATCTCTCAAAGTCTAGGGCAAGTTGATAAGCTCATTTTAACATGGTTACCTCTCACAAAAAGAGCTCATGCTGGATATCTTCTCATAATCCAACTCTAAATCTAGACAAGGTAACAACCCTATCTTTAGTTACTCTACATCTCATGAGGTACTCATCAAATCTTGTGATATACTCTATGACTAATCTATTTTCTTGAGTAAGTCTCTACCATGGATCTAAAAGTCTTTGTTAGTAGGAGGTGGGGAGGTATTTTTCTCTGAGTTTCTCCTTTATTTCATCCCAGATTTCTATTGGATCTTGTCTTCTCTGATTGAGAAGACGTTCAACACTTTTTCAATAAGGTCGCGCTTGCCTAACTAACTTCATCCTAGCAAACCTAACTCTCCTTGCTTTAGACATTTCGTACCATCCAAAATAGTGATCCATGCTTGATTTTCAATCTAGGTACTCTCTCAGATCTAGACAACCATCAAAATTTGGAGCTTTGATCTTCACATTCCTAAGGACATGCTCATCCTGGTCGAACTGGTTATGATGGGGGCATGCTGCTATAAGTTGATCTAGGTCGAGGTTTCTTCTTCTCTATCCTATAGGTAGTTGGAAAGACTCAAGTTTAGATTATCTTTGCCTAGCTTCTTCTAGTATTGTTATTCTTTCACTCATGGTTTTCATAAAATCTTTCATATCATCAAATTTCTCAGTCAAGATATTAATGATGGCTGTTATATTGGGATCCATGTTGGTACTAGGTAAGAAAGTAGGATGTTGGTACTGGGTACCTGATCTAGTGGTCATGCAAGTTCAGGATGCAGGAATAAGATGCAGTAAAAAAAATGCTGGAAAGTAAATTATAAAATTTAAATTATGAAAATTTAATTTGTAGGAATTTTAAATTATAGAATTTAAACCAAAGCCCTAACCAATTTGGCTCTGATACCAAATTGATGTAGGACAACCTAAAAAAAATAAAAAAGAGAAAAGACCAAGCTTCCTTCCATTCATCAATAACAAATCACATCTGTCCGTGGCACATTATTTTCATGATAGACAGTATAGTTGTCTATACTCTACTCAAGAGGCATGACTAATTGACACGGGACCAAAGCACGATCAATCTAAATGATGCTGATGAATATCATTTTAGAGATTAATAAATAACTAGCAATAATAAAGTAAATAGACAGATAGCAGAAATTAAATATGCTCATGAATAATTGCAAAAAAAAAAATATAAATGGAATGAAGGATAGTAAGAAATTAAGTCTACAAGAAAATCTAAAAAAAAAGATAAGAAGAATCCGAATTATGGTAGTTAAGAAACTATCCTAATTAGGGCTCTTAATCTTTTAACCAAGCAGATCTATCAATAAAGAATTGGGTCTTTACCAACATCACTCTAAAAAAAATAAGTAAAAATCAAAGATCAGTTAAGAAGGAATGAAGGTCCTTGTCAACGTTTGATCTGTAGAATAATAGATCACTCTTTCTCTCTCTGCATGACAAATGAAAATCTTAGAGAAGACAGATCTTCTTTTGGTGGAATAGGCTTATGTAGGTAGATGGTGAAGATGCATCGGGATCGTAGGAACACTGAATCTCAAGAAAATAAAGGTTAAAGAGATAGAAAAATATGGGCCTCACATCCTTCTCTCGTGAGGCGATTTTGGATCTCACACCCTCTCCCTCTTGGAGCAACCAACACAAGTGTTTGTGGGAATTATAAAGTGATTCATTCATTCATTATCTCATTCATAAAAGATACATGGGTTTATATAGGATCCTAGGGGTCTTATTTCTTTAGGAATCTTATTTTCTTTACAAGAAAAAAATCAACCCTCCCAATAAAAAAAGTAAAATATTATGTATGGTTTTCAAATATAATAATATATCATATCTATCTTTTATGGAACCATAGGGAAGAAATCAGCCTTTTAACAAAATAACTAAGAAATCAAAAACTCTTAAGGAATCCTAGGAAAGAAAAGGAACTCCATGTGGGTGCTTGATGCCTAGCACAACTTGGCATAAGGATCCTTGGGCATGGCACATGCTGGTGTGTGTATTTCCTCCCTGGGCGTGTTGAGAGTGGTGGCTCCAAAGATGACGTGGATCAGGCTTGCTTCTTTATGATGGTCTCTTTCCAAATAAGGCTCAATCCAAAATAAGCCCAAGTATGGTCCTATGGATCCAAAACTAAATGCATCAAAAAACTAATTGATTAAATCAAAAGGACTAGAACAAAATAACTGAAGTAGAGTTATTCTGATATGGCTTCTTCAATTCAAATTGAACCTAAATTATGTTGCCGACTTTTGGTGGCTCTGGTGTCCGCACCAGAGGGAGAGAGGGGGTCCGACCTCACCGGCATCACTGGGAGGGATGGGGTCCAGCCTTGTCGGTGAGGGAGATCGAGAGAGTGAGAGAGGGAGGGATGGGGTCTGGCCTCACCGACGATGGAGATCGAGAGAGGGAGAGAGGAAGAATTTGATATGTCACGATGTTATATTGATTAATGTTCATTAACATTGCAGGTCATGATGGCACTGAAATGTCATCTAGCTTTCACTCCTGTCCCTCGATGGGTTATGCATAGTTTAGTATCCGAGGAGCAGTTAGAGCATACTTCATCCACCTCGGCATCGACTGCTCAGGGACCTCCACCATCAGCATCTACTCCATCGGTGGTATCTACTCCACCTACAGCTGAGCCTCTACCATCGCAAGCATCTGAGTGTACATTTTTATTATATTAGCATAACTATATTTTTTATATAGTATTTGTATACTTATATATTTGTATAACATATTTGTATAAAGGCTCTCCCCCTTTTTGAATAGATATGACCTTTTTTAAGATTTATTCCTTAGAGTAAGAATATATTTTCAAATTAGTCAAAATTTTTAATCAAATCAAGTTAGAAAATATCTCTCCCCCTATATTTTATACTTATAGCAAGATTACTTTACTTTTCAACTTTCTCTCCTTTATTTCAAATCAAGTAAATTCAACATAAATTTAATCACTAAATTTAGATTTTTAAAATTTAAAATATATTTTTAATTTTAAAGGCCTTTTTATTAAATGATTACTTTTTCTTTAATATTTTCTCCTCCTTATTTTAACAAACAAAGTCATTTCTTTGAAAGATTTTCTTGATACCAATTAAACTAAGTTTTAGATCAAATCATGATTTTCTTAGTTCAATACCATTTAAAGATTAATTTATAAATTCAGCTTGATACCAAGGATTTTAGTTTTGAATTAAATTAAGATGAATTGATTCAAATTAAATGGTTTAAAAATTTAGAATGATAAATTAATTTTAATTGATATCAGCAAATCAGTTAAGGCAAATCATATAAAAATTTTCAGTCATTCTTCAAAAAGATCATTTCTTCCTTTTTCATAAGAAATATCAAGCAATTAAGTTCAGAAAAGATATGCATTTTTTAATTTATTTCAAATGATATCATATCAAACATATAGCTATGTAAAATCATATTTGAAACAAAGACATTCTTCTCTTTTTGCCAAAAGATAAATCAATCAAATACATGGCAAATAGTGAGCTATTTGATACCAATTACTTAAATCTAAAGTTCTCTTTAAAAGTTTAGCTTTGAAGATAAATAATAACTTTCTTGAAACATCTTGTTAGATATCATCTTCAAAAGATTCAAAAGATTTTTTCAAAAATTTTCAAAATCAATCAATTAGAACAAAATCATAAAAATTCTCTTTATAAGAAAGGGCAATCAATTAATCAAGGGGTCAAAAATTAATCAATTGGGGGGGTTCTAATAATCAATTTAAATAAGATCAAATCAAAAGAAAACTGGATGAAGGCTTTATCTGTTCAATTCAACAAGAAAGTTTTGAAATCCTTAGGGGTTAACCTAAGATACAATTCAAATTAATACTTCAAGTACTTGATCTTGTATAAATTGAATATCTTATTTTTAAGTACTTAAGTCATGCACTTTTTAGGAGAATCTCAATATCAAAGCATTTTATGAGAAAATATCAAAAATTAATTTTTCTTGTTGGTTTAGCAATTTAAACATTCATATTCAATAAGCATCTTTTAATTTAAATTTATTAATTATAAAATTGATATAAAAAGACTTAAAATATTATACTGAATTTTAAAATAAATCATTTCATCCATAGCATGATATATATAGGAGAGCATATTATTCTTTAAAGTTAAAACATTCAATAACATGATATGAATTCATTGCAAGTATCAAAATCAATCCATTAAACATAAGAAGTATTTCAAGCAAGGAATTTTATATGCAAGCATATTAATTAAAGGATTCGTTCAATCAAAAAGATTTTAACAATCATTGAAAGTATGATGAAAAAAAGGTCTAGATTATACCAACAATCATCATCCATCATCTTGACATCCAAGAAATCCAAATAAAGATGTTTTTCTCTTTTAAGAGCATTGGATCCTTGACAAACCTACAAGATCACTTCAAAACATTTTTTTACCCAAGCCATCTTAAGTCCATAGGAGTTACCATTTAAGGTTCCTTTTGGAACCCAAATTTGTCTTATCAAGGTTTGACCAATTCTTTTAAAGTTGCATTTCAAAATATTGTGGCCAATTTGATTACATTTAAAGCACTTAAAGGAATGATCTTTGATGGAAGCTCTTGTAAAAATACCTTTTGTAGTTTGTTGTTTTCTTGAAGTATTAAGATCAGTTTCTATTTTATTGAAAACATCCCCATTAACTTTTAACATAGATTGGGGATTTTGAAAACTAAAGGTAAACTTTTCAGCAATAGGCTTCAAAATTTCAATCTCTCTTCTCAATTTTTTATTTTCTCCCAAGAGCTCTTTCTTTTCATTTAAATTTTTTTTCTTTTCTTTTAGGTAGGATCTTAAGGTATCATTATCCTTTTTAAGCTCCATGTTTTCTTTAACTAAAGAATTTTCAGATTTGATCCACTCTTCTTTTTCTTTAGTCAAAGTATTCTTTTCTTTCAAGATATCTTCTTTTTCATTTAATAACTTATTCTTTTCATTAGCTAAAAGAATATTAGATTTTTTTTATTTCTTTATTTTTCAGCCTTAATTTTTTGAATGCATCCATTAAATCATTGAAGGCTTCAAATAATTTCTCAAATGTAAACTTGGAGGAGTTTTCAGAATTTACCTCATCCTCAATGGCCATGAGGTAAAGATTTTCCACTTTCTTTTTCTCATCCGAGCTTGAAGTGTCACTATCATCCCAAATTTCTAACATAGCTTTTTTCTTGATCTTTTTGGGATACTTTCTGAGTAGGGGGCAATCCGGCTTGTAATGTCCCCTTTTGTTGTAATTATAGCACGTGACACTTTTTCTTTCTTTTCTTCTTTCTTTTTTATACTTGTCTTTAGAAGGAACTTCTTGAATTTGCTTGTGAGTAGCTCCATATCATCTTCACTCTCTTCTTCATCTTCTTCTTCTTCCGACTCATCACTTTCTTCATATTGCACAATGGATTTGAAGGCGATGGTCTTCATCTTTCTTGGCTCTTCCTCTTCCTTCTTTTAAGCCATGTTCAACTCATGAGTCATGAGTGAACCCATCAATTATTCTAGTGACAGCTTGGTGAGGTCTTTCACTTCTTGTATGGCTGTCACCTTTACTTCCCATTCATTTGGCAAAGACCTTAAAACCTTGCAAACAAGTTCATAGTTAGTATAGATTTTGCCAAGACCATTTAGAGCATTAATAATATCAAAAAATTTGAAAAATATTTTAAAAATTGACTCATATTTTTTTATTTTAAATATTTCATATTTATGAACAAGTAAGTTGATTTTGAATTCTTTTACTTGGCTTGTTCCCTCATGAGTCACTTTCAATCTTTTGCAAATTTTCTTTGCTCATGTATAAGTGGATATTTTATTAAATTCTTGTACATTAAGAGAACAATAAAGAACATTGATGGCTTTTGCATTTAATTGAGCCATCTTCTTATCAAATTCATCCCAATCCTTTTTTGGTTTGGGAATAGACACACCATCAATTTTTATTGTGGGTGTGTGTGGTCCTCTAGTTATGATTCTCCACAAATCATAGTCTAAAGCTTGTATGAAAATTTTTATTTTAATTTTTCAAAAGATATAATTTATGCCATTAAGTAGTGATGGTCTTGATGTAGATTGGCCTTCAGCAAATAATGAGTCAGATGGGGTTGCCATGATCTTTTACTCAAGATGGTTAGGTCAATAATCAATTACAGAGCACCTGCTCTGATACTAATTATTGTCCAAAGGTAGCAACCCAAGAGGGGGGGTGAATGTGGTTCTTATAAAAGCTTTGGCCAAATTTAACTCTAAGCAATTATGTGCTTTGATTTTAATCTAAGTGGTGAGGATGAGATGTATATAATATGAGTAGTAGAATTAAGATAACAAAATCAAATTATGAAAGTAAAGTAAGAATTATAAGCATGCAAAGTATATAGAGAGAGATAGAAAAAAAAGCACAGCATAAATACACAAAGATTTATAGTGGTTTGGAGCAATCCACTCCTACGTCCACTCCCCAAGCTTTTCTTGAGAATTTTACTATAATCTATTCTTGATTATAGTGTGTTTATTTTCTCAAGCTCATAAACAAACCTAGTTGGTTTTCACAGGAGCACCAATCAAAACCTAACACCGTTAGTTTTTCAGGTTCACTAACAATCCAATTGGTTTTTCGGGATCACCAACCAAAACCTACAATATCCAATTCTAGCCTTAGACAGGCCTAAACCCCAAGTTTCTTTCTCCAAAGAAACTTGTAAAGAAATCAAAAAATACAAGTAAAGTTTTAGCACAATATAAAAATAGAGTATAAGCTCTTTTAAATTCTAAAGAATAAGCCAATAATGTGCTGGATTGAAGCTTGGCTTTTTTTAAAATTATGCTTAAGAGGATGTAGAAGATGTTGGAGAAGATTGCTTTGAAGACGAAATCTATGCACAATACTCCTCTCTTTTCTCTTTTCTTTGGATATTCAATGTTCCTCATAAAATCTGAAAGATTCTCTCTCTAAATCCCTTAATCTTTTTCTTCTAATTGATTCTCCACCTTTAAATACCTTTAGAGAAGGTTGGAGTAAGAGTTCTAGCCGTTGGGAGCTTTGAAATAGCCATTAGGATCGAAAAATAACCATTGAAAAACTATCTGTTAAAGGCTATCTGCGTAGATCGAGACTTCTCAGTTTTTTACGAGATCTCTCGTCAGATTTTGAGACCTCTCAATTTTTCATGAAATGTCTTACCAGAATCGCAGGACCTCTCGAGAAATCTATGAGACCTCTCACTCTTAGAGCACAGAAATGAAGTTTCTATCTCCTGAGAACGAGACGTCTCAAGTTCAACTCGAGACCTCTCGAGACTGTGCCAGAATACTATTTCATTATGCCAGACCACTCGAGAGCTCTTGAAAAAAATCAAAGACATCTTAAAAAATTCTGACTTCATTTTTCTTCAATGTTTGACCTTCCAAACTTAAGTTTCTTGGCCTTAAACTCTTTTAAACATAATTGCTTCCTTTAATTTTAAATTCTCTTCTTTCAATCATACTTTCTTCATACCAAGCCATCCAAATATGTGTGAATTTTTTCTTTTAAGTATTTTGGCATGGCATCTTAAGAGGATTTATTCTTGAGATAAATTCTTCATTTTGGATACTTGAAAAATCCTACAGACATTCTTGAAACACATGATTAGATATATAATATACTTAATATTTTAGACTCATCAAAATCAATCTTAGGGTCAACAAACTAATTCCAAGAAGGCATACTTGGGTCAGCAGACCCATCACCTTTGAAAAGAAGAAACAGAGAGCGGAGAGCCCCTATTTCGATCATGACTCTTTTCTAGAAGAGACATTTTCCATCTATAGTCAAAAATCCTCTGAGATCCACGATTGAGATTAGGTCCACGATCGAAAACTTCAAGAAATGAATCGATGGATTGAGGAGCTCCACTATGCTACCCCAGGTAACCATAATAACATTTATACTGATCCTCCTTTCTTCTAGAGAATCATGTAGGAATCGATCCCATCAAACTTCAAGCTTCCTCAATTTAAGAGCTATGATGGGATCACTTATCTGATTGACCATCTGAAGGCCTTCCAGACTATGATATTGCTCCAGATGCATCGGATGCCATTCTGTGTTGAGCTTTTCCTTCTACTTTGAAGGAAGTAGTGAGAAACTAGTACTCAATGCTGAAGCCAGGTATGATCTTCTTCTTCGACCAAATGAACCATCAGTTTATGGCTCATTTTGACAGTAGCCAATGTCCGAGGCAAGGCTCGAACTCCCTCATCAATATCAAGTAGCAGAAAGGGAAGACCATCCGAGCCTATGTCAACCACTTCAATGCCACTGCACTAGAGATCTAAAATTTGGATCAGTCAGTTGCCATGATCGCGCTTAAGGATGGCCTTCAGAAGAATGATCTACTATTCTTTCTGAAGAAGTAGTATCCCAGAGATTTTGCTGATTTGCTAGCTCAGGTTGAAGGTTATGCCTGAGCTGAGGACTTCAAGTTGAAGGATGAGGAAGCTGCTAGAGAGCAGCAAGCGAGCGAATCTAGCAAGCCCATAGTTGAAGAAAAGTTAAATAAAGTTTGGCTGCATTTATAGACTCCTCCTGAGCATAAGCGAGCCTAAACTTTCCCTTGAGCTTGTCGTCAAAGAAGTCCTGACAAAAGGGTGCCAAGAAGTCCTCCCCCCAGAAGGTTCCGCAATTATGCTCCTCTCAATGCTCCAAAAACTCAAGTGCTGATGGAGATCAAGGAGCAACTACTGAGGCTAGAGAGGATGCATACTCATCCTAGCAAGCGTAATCTAAATAAGTACTATCTTTACTATCGTGATCACAACCATGATACTGAGGAATGCATTCAGCTCCAAGACGAGATCAAGGAGCTTATCAGGCGGGGTTGATTGGGCCAATTTCTAAGATGCCAACCAAAGATGAGGGATGATCGGCCAAGGATGCTACTGCAACTAGAGCCATCGAGGAGGGAGGAGCAACCAGGAGATCAGCTACCCCTCAGTATCATCAATACCATCTTCGGGGGACTTCAATAGGAGGAGGCCGACGGGTTCAAGGGGTCGGCTAAAAGGAGGAGAACTGAGGAGCCTGTTGCCTTCACTGAAGAAGATGCATAAGGAGTATAGTTCCTGCATAGCGATGCGATTGTAATTACTTTAAATATTATCGATTATGATGTACGCCACATTTTTATTGATAATAAAAGTTTGGTCGATGTCTTATTTTATGGTGCTTTCTCCAAAATTTCTATACCTGATAACCAACTCGAACCAATGAATTCTCCATTGGTTGGTTTCACTGGTGATGCAGTGCCAGTTGAAGGCATGATAGCTTTAAGTGTGGCTGCGGGATGATATCTGAAGCAATCCAAGGCACAAGTAGACTTCTTAGTGATAAAAGCTCCATCTGCTTACAATGCTATCCTCAGCCGACCTGATCTAAATGCACTTTGAATAGTAGTGTCACCTACTATCTGAAAATGAAGTTCTCAATAAGTTATGGGGTTGGAGAGGTTAGAGGAGATCAAGTTTTGGCAAGGCATTGCTATTCAATTGTCCTGCAAAAGGATGAGCAATCCAACCCTTGTCCAGTTGATGGATTGGACATCTGGAATGACCTCATGGAAGAAAGGAGAAAATCGATGGAAGATCTTATCTTAGTTTCTTTGAATGATGGGAATATAGAGCACATGGTGCAGATCAGCTCCAATTTGGGAGCAAGTGTGCGAGAGTAGCTCATTGAATTTCTATGAAAAAATGCGGATGTCTTTGCTTGGGTTCCTGCAGACATGCCAGGAATTGATCTTGAAGTCATAGAACATCGACTAGCTATTGATATGAAGTATCGATCAATGAAAGAAAAGATATGCAGCCATGCCCCGGAGAGACAAAAGACAATTGCAGAAGAAGTTGACAAGCTCCTCAAGGCCGGATTCATCTGAGAAGTCTTCTATCCGAACTGAATTTCTAATATGGTCCTTATCAAGAAAGCCAATGGCAAATGGAGGATGTGTATAGACTTTAAGAAGCTGAACAAGGCTTGTCCGAAAGATAGTTATCTCTTGCCTAGAATTGATCAACTGGTGGATGCAATTTCGGACCATGAGCTCCTCATCTTCATGGATGCTTTCTTTAGCTATAACCAAATTTGAATGGCATCAGAGGACGAGAAAAAAACTACTTTTGTTACTGACCGTGGTCTTTATTGTTACAGGATCATATCCTTCGAACTCAAAAATGCAGGAGCAACATAACAACATCTGGTCAATAAGATCTTCAAGGAGTAGATCGGTCGCAACATAGAGGTGTATGTGGATGACATTCTTGTTAAGAGCCGAGCTTCAACAAATCACATAGCCGACCTTGAGGAGCCTTTTAGTGCCCTTCGGAGATAAAAGATGAAATTGAACCCAACCAAGTACGCCTTCGATGTGACTTCAAAAAAAATTTTGGATTTTATGATGTTGAGGCATGGGATTGAAGCAAATTCGGAGAAGATTTGGACCATTTAAGAGATGATGGCTCCAAAATCAATCAAAGAAATTCAGCACCTGACTGAAAAAGTGGTAGCCCTGAACTGCTTCATCTCGAGGTCGGTTGAGCAATGTATGCCCTTCTTCTAAGTTCTCAAATAGTCGAAGAACTTCTGCTGCAACTCTGAATGTCAACAGGCATTTGAGGGACTCAAGAGCTACCTCAGCTTGCCTCCACTATTGACCAAGCCCAAACTAGAAGAAGGATTATTTTTGTATTTGGCGGTCTCCCCAACGGCTCTTACAGCAGTCCTAATCAAGGAAGAAGCGAAAGTGTAGCGGCCTATTTTACTACATAAGCTGAGTTTTAAGGGATGCCGAGATCAGGTATACAAAGTTAGAAAAACTAACTTATGCTCTACTAATTGCAGCCCAGAGATTCCAATCTTACTTCCAAAAGCACACCATAATCCTCCTCACTAATCAGCTAATCAAGACAGTTTTTCATCAAACAGATGCCTCCAAAAAAATCATAAAATGGGCAATTGAACTTACGGAATTTGACATCAACTTTCAACGTCAGTCATCGATCAAAGCTTAAATACTAGCAAATTTCATAGTGAAATGCACTATCCCAGATGAGGCCAAACTTGAACAGAATGAAGTCAGCATTCCATGGCTACAGCCAAGCTCTTCTGAAGAAAAGGCTAATCTTTCGGAAGGCTTCTAGGCCCTGTATGTTGATGGCTCATCCAGTGCTTCAGGCGTAGGCGCTGGACTGATTCTGGTGAACTCAGAGGGAGTCATTGCCGAGTACGCGCTGTGCTTCAAATTTTCCACGATGAACAATGGGACCAAATATGAAGCTCTGATAGCAGGACTAAGGATAGCCAAGGAGTTAGAAGCAGACCTTCTCCAAGTGTACAGCAATTTTCAACTGATTGTCAGATAAGTCAGTGATAGTTATGAAGCTCGGAAGGAAAGTATGATAAAGTATCTCAAGAAAGTGAGAAATTTGATTCCAGCCTTCAAGAGTTTCGGCATCCAACGGATTTTGAGAGCGAAAAACACCATAGCAAACCTTCTCTCTAAATTGGCCACACTGGCTCCGGCCGAACTATCCAAGAAAGTTTTCTTTGAAGTCCTGAAATGCCTGAGTTTGGAAGAATTGCAATCCATAATGCAGGTTGAGCATGAGCCGAGCTGGATCGATCCACTGCTCACTTATCTCAAAGATGGAGTTCTGCCTCATGACCCAAAAGAAGCTTAAAAATTATGGAACCAGGCCTCCCAATATGTTTTCTATGAAAGAAAGTTATACAAAAGGTCGTATTCATTGCCACTCTTAAAATGCCTCCAATCCTCTAAAGCCAACTTTGCATTATGGGAAGCGCATGAAGAAATCTGTGAGAGTCATTTGGGGACTCGATTCTTATCTCATAAGCTACTTCGATAGGATTACTATTGGCCGACAATGCATAATGACTCTATAGAGTATGTCAGAAGGTGTGATCGATGCCAAATAAATGCAAATATTCAAAGACAACCGGCATCCGAGCTTATCCTCCTAAGCATCCCATAGCCATTCGCATAGTGGGAGATGGACATACTTAGACCCTTTTCCATGGCATTCGGACAGAGGAAGTTCCTCCTGATGGCGATTGACTACTTTACAAAATGGATCGAAGTCGAACTCCTAGCAAAGATTACTGAGGTCAAAGTACAAAACTTCATCTGAAAGTCAATTATTTATAGGTTCGGCCTATCTCGCACTCTCATAACAGATAATGGATGACAGCTTGCCAGAACAAAATTTATCGAGCTTTGTGAGGACCTGAATATTTCTCACAATCTTGCATCAGTGGCTCATCCATAGGCAAATGGCAAAGCTGAGGTGACCAACAGAATCCTACTTCAAGGTATCAAGGCAAGACTCGAGAAAGTGAGGGGGGCTTGGGTAGATGAACTATATCACGTTCTCTAGGCATACTGAACTATCTAAAGATTGCTAACTAGAGAGACACCATTTGCCTTGGCCTTTAAAATAGAGGTAGTCATCCTGATAGAACTCAAGCTCCCGTCAGCGCAAGTTGTGGCATTTAATGAGCAGCAGAACTCACAAGATCTTAGGGCTAATCTTGACCTACTGGAAGAAAAGAGGGAAGAAGCTCGAGTCCGGATGGCAGCCTACAAACAAAAAGTAGCTCGCTACTATAACTCAAAGGTCGGAGATAAAGTATTCAAAGTGGAAGACTTGGTGCTTCAGTGAGTGGCTGTTTCATAACCTCAAAATCAAGAAAAGCTCACGTCAAATTAGGAAGGCCCATATGAAGTAAAAGAGGTCGTCCGACCCAGAATGTATTATTTGAAGGAGCTCGGAGGGACAACTCTCCCACAACCCTAAAATTTGGGGAACTTGTGAATGTATCACCAGTAAATTGACCTTAATAAAATTTTTTCTTTTCAATATCTCTATCTACGAAATTATATCATTATAGGAAATAGTTTGATCGAACTTCATTCTTAAACGAAAATGAAGACCTCGTTAATCTAAGACGAGATGAGAGTTGAGGCCCTTCCGATGGCCCTTACATGCCCCTACAGCCCTGTTAGGAATAGGAGGAGAACCTCATCCTAACATGAGCAAAGCAAAGATCTCGCTAATTTTAGATGAGATGAGGGAAGAGGCCCTTCCAATGATCCTGATGTGCTCCTATAGCTCTGTTAGGAATAGGAGGAGAACCTTGTCCTAACATGAGCAAAGCAAAGACCTCGTTAATCTTAGATGAGATGAGGGGAGAGGCCCTTCCAACGACCCTGACGTGCCCCTACAGCCCTTTTAGGAATAGGAGGAGAACCTCATCCTAATATTAGTAAAGCAAAAACCTCATTAATCTTAGATAAGATGAGGGAAGAGGCCCTTCCAACGGTCCTAATGTATCCCTATAGCCCTATTAGGAATAGGAGGAGAATCTTGTCCTAACATGAGCAAAGCAAAGATCTCATTAATCTTAGACAGGATGAGAAAAGAGGCCCTTCTAATGGCCTTAACGTGCTCCAACAGCCCTGTTAGAAACAGAAGAAGAACCTCATCCTAATATGAGCAGAGCAAAGACCTCGTTAATCTTAGATGAGATGAGAGGAGAGGCCCTTCCAACGACCCTAATGTGCCCCTACAGCCCTTGCATGCCCCTACGGCCCTGTAAGGAACAGAAGAAAGGAAAAAGACCTCATCTCAAGAAACTCACCCTAATAAAAATGAAGTTCAGCAACGAACCTCTTTCTGATGCAAGATCAAATCTCTAGGCTGACACCTCCAACAGCCACGCCAATGAAAGATGAAGTAAGGCATATAAAGCAATCGACAAACATTGAGTTCATATAGAACGAAAGACAATAGGAGAAAATGTTGTTTTATTGAAGACAAAACTGATTACAAGGCAAAGGTAAATGTAAAGGTCTACAGGACCATACAAAAAAAAAGGAGAAGAAGCAAGATGAAGCTGAAGTCCTAAGAAGGATCGGATTCCTCGAACTTAGGGCTGCTGGCCATCACCAAGGACTCCATCGGGCTGGCAACCTCCTCCTTGAGTTCCTTTCTTCTTATTAAGTTATCGTGGAACATCTTGTCGACCCTGTGGTAGTTCTCTTCAGATTCACATAACCTTCTCCTTAAAATTTTTAACTCGGCCTCAGCATCCTTAACGGCTTGCTGCTCGCACGATAGCTGGATCTTCAATCGTTGAACCTCGGCCTTCTCCTTCCCAACCGCTTCCGAGAGCTCACCCAGAGTCCTAGTCAAGGAGGCAACCTGCTCCAATCCCCTGCTCGTGCTGGATTGATGACTGTCATCGAGTTATTTTAGAGCTGGGCCACCTCACTATTAGCAGCACGAAGCTTTTGCTCAAGCTTAGATATCCTCTCGCTCCAACCCAGTCTATAGGTATCATAAGTGAGCTCGGCATCATGCAACTACTTCTGAAGTGTGGAGAACTTCTTCCACCAATCCCACTCGTATCATGTCTTATCAAAAGACCACGGCGAACTTCACTCCAATAACTGAATCTTCTGCTTCGCTGCCTGGAGTTCGACTTCGAGGGAGCCGACCTTCGCTGTTAACACCCAAGACTTATTGTTGGCACTTTTCTTAAGCTTCGCTAACTCTCTCTCAAAGCTATCCTTCTTGATGGCAAAGGTCGTGAAATCTTTCATATTTAGCTTATGAAGGCGGGTAACCTCAATTGTCCCCTCTGATGCATTCTTTCTAGATTTTTAAAGTTCATCTTCGATCTTTTTTAATTTCTTTCTCAAGTGATGAACTTCCTTCTTCAAATTTCTAGCTATCAATTTTAAAAACATTCTCTAAGGTAGTAGCTCGGCATCAATGGGGGACTGCATCCAACGCACGAAAAGCACTCTAAGCTATTGATTAAAAGAAGTTCTACTTTCATTGATTAAAATTTTTTTAAGTACAGGATAAAGCAAAAAAAAAATACAACTATTAAAGACCCCCGACCTCTAGAGGTGAAGCAACAGAGAAGCTCGACACTCCAGAGGTAGCCACAAGCTCAGGAACAAGTTCAACCGATGCTTCATAGACAACCTCGGGCTCCTGCATGGGCTTGGGCACCTCAACAACAGGCTTGGAGGATTCAAAGACCACTTCGATGGGGGAGGGGTCGGCTGCAGCACTGGACGGCCCCATTTCTTCATCGAGCTCCTCTTGCAGAAAGCTGAGATCAAGCTCAAAAAACTTTCAAGCCACCCTGCCTTCATAGAGCTCGAAGCCTTTTATAAATGCTTTTTAGCTGAATGCGATATTTAAGTCTTTCATTTTGAAAGAGGCCTTGAAATCCTCCACGGCTCAGGCTGTCGCCTCCGAAATAGACCTTGACATTTTAACTTTCAGCTCAGTGACCTTGATATCGGCTTCCTTCTTTTTCTCCTCCTCCAGGGCCAATGCGGCATTGAGCCCAGTTGAGATGAGCTCCTCCTTCTGAAGTGCTCTCCGAAGATTCTCATTTTCTGCCATCTTCTCCTCCGCGAGGCACTCAGCCTCGACGATCTTCCCCTGAAGGCAATCAATCTCAGCTTAAAGGTCCCCTTGGACCTTCAGCGCTTCCACCTCCTAGCGATTTACCCTCTTGAGGTGGGCAAGTAGGCAAGTATGTGGTAGTCCGACTACCATGGATGAGTCATAATAAGATAAAAAAAGAAGAAGACAAAAATGAAAAAAAATACGGTAAGATGATTATCTTGAGAAAAGTTTCAAGAAACTTTCAAATGAACTACGTCCGATCGAGGTCGGTTAGATGGTCCACCTCTCTGAGTAGGGCAAGCTTATCGGTCAGATCCCAGATGATGTCCAGATTACTGAACGGTCCGCCCTTAGATCATCATCGTCGTTGTTGCTTAACCCGCCCGGATGAGCCCTATGGGCCATCTTCATGATAGCGGCCTTCTTCTTTTTCTTATCATCTCTATCCCCTCTTTTCCTCTTCGTGGGGGGCTCCAACATCGATCTCCCTATGGGGAGGCTCGAGGATGTGGGAGGCTAAGAGCCTGCACCTTCGACACTACCCTTAGTGATTGAAGGGACCTTGGCATCCAGAATAATTTTAGGAGCAATCGTAGGGACATCCAGAACCTCGGAACTCAGGCCGCCAACCTTCGCCCTTTTCGAACTTCCACCTGGAGCCTCCCCCTTTCTCTTCTTTTGAGCATAAAGGCCCTTGGTGAGCCTTTCCACAGTATCAATATCCATCTCTGCAATAAAGGAAAAACTATAGTCAGTCAAGATACATATGAAACTTCATGAGAGTTCATATATATTTATATACATGCATATAAACGCATTTAATACTGGCGGAATTAAGAGGACTCAGGCCAAGGTTAAATAAGGTCTGCTCCTTTAGAAGGTCGGAAAGGAGAGGAGCTCGGTATACCTTGAGCTTGTTAGAAGACTCGAGGTTGGCTCCATCTAAACTAGGGGCTTGGCAGACTGACTCCCTAAGAAAGCCCTAGGGAGAAAGGTCAAGCATTAAGGTCGGACATCGAATGAAGAAGTACTTCTTCTTTCAGTTATGAATGGAAGAAGGAGCACCTTTCAATAACCTCTTCTTACTGAACTTGGAGAAGAAGTACCACCAGTCCTTTGTGGAATAAAGATGTTTGAAAGTATAAAAATTCCAAAAGAGTAAGATAGTTGGCTGAACTTCGACTAGATGATAAAGAGAAAGAAAGCCAATTACAAATCAAAAGAAGTTCGGTACGATGAAAGCAAAAAAAATATTTAGAAAGTGAAAAAGCGAGATAACAAAAGGTGGAAGTGAAAGTTGAAGCTCGGCATGCAAGGCTTCTGGATATAGACAAAATCGATTGACTGGAGGCGAACTAGCATAGTCGTCTGATCTAGAGAGTTCAAGATCGTACTCTAGTGGGATGCCGTACTGTATCCTAATTAGGAAGAGATCGTTCAGAGTAAGGATAGAAGAAATGGTATCCGGGATGAAAGACTGATGGAACATACTTCTAGGATTAACTTAGGCTAGAGGAATGGGGTCTTAGAAGGTCAGCACGGATGAGCTCCACGAACGGACAGATTGGAAGGTTTTGAAAGGCATACGGATCAACATAAATCCCAAAAGATCTCCAAAAATCAAGAAAAATGAAATACAGAAACTTCCTAAAGAAAACCAAAAGAGCAAGAAATCTAAGAAGCATGAATGCTCAAAGAAAAAGATTGGAAAGCTGACCTAAGTCGATGAAGAAAGACGAGAAGATGGTAAGCATGACGAAAATCAAGCAGAAGAGCATCTAGGAGCAGAGAGGATGCGAGAAGGAATCAAAACTCTCGAGCAAAAGGAAGGTGAGGACTTAGGAAGAAAGGAAGAAGACTCAGGTAAAATGAACTCCGGAGGAGGAAGAGGGCCTTTAATAGTTAAGGAAAGCCCGAGACAATTATGATCATAGATCTTATTCTATCAATATGTGTGCACCGCGTGTCCCACTCATCATGGTAGAGAAGTGGCGATGGACAGATCCTTAATTATACCGTACCTTAGGTAAAGTTTCGGTGAAATGCTCAAAAAATATCTTTTCAGATTATCTCATATTCATGAAGTTTCAGTGCCAGCATGGTAGACGTCAAGGCATCCCATCCTGATGGATGTGAAAAACTAGAAAGAACTTTAGTAGTCGCATCTATACTCCCTTCCTTCGAATTTCAAACTCGAAAGTAGGGAGACTATTGTTGGGGATAAACCCGCTTCCATCAAAGATTGGCTAAATATCTAGTCTTAGAGCAATCTTGTTCACCCTCCTATCATTGGATCCCCTTCGGATGAACTTGAACAGTGAGAGCGGCACTCTGGACAGTCTAGCCTAGCTAGTTTGGGGGCCAGTCAAACTCCTCCTAGACTCCTCTCTACTAGTCAAACTCCTTTCGGACCTCTTCGCTAGTCGAACTCCTCCCAGACTTCTCCTTCAGTCGGACTCCTCTCCATCAGTCGAACTCCTTTCGGCCCTCTCCATCAGTCGAACTTCTTTCAGACTTCTTCTTCAGCCAAGCTCCTCTCTGCCAGTCAAACTCCTTTCAGACCTCTTCACCAGTCGAATTCCTTCTGAACTTCTCCTTCAACTGGACTTCTTTGCAGGTCTCCTCTTCTCGAACTTCTCCTTCGATTGGGCTTCTCTACAAGTCTCCTCCTTTCGAACTTCTCCTTTAGCTGGGCTTCTCTACAAGTCTCCTCATTGACCCTAGATTGATTTTGATGATAATAAAAGCATTTGAGTATAGATTATTAAATTACTAACATTATTTATGAGGATGTGTAGTTGTAAATTTTAAGAGCTCACAAACTCTAAGTATTCTAATTCATCTAAATGAAGATTCATTATTCAAGATTTTAGAAAAGATATTTCAGATTGGATACATCTATCAAGAGGTTTTAATGAAGGTTAAATCAAGGCAAAATAACAAGTCTAGCCTACAAAATAATTTGGAGAAGAAAGAATCAGAAACAATCTTCGACATGCTTGGCATGCAAATTAGGTCGACCCAATCTGAGACTAAGCCATCCTAGTCTTAGTGGAAGCAGAAGATAGAAAGGACAAAAAGCTGAATTTTTGTAACACATGGATTGAGCCGACCCAGTTGAAAACTAAGCCAACCCAGTGGAACTAGGCCGATCCAATCAGAAAATGAGTTATCCTAGTCTCAGACAACTAAAGAAGATAGAAATAGTATTTTAGAATTTCTGAGACTGAGCCGATCCAGTTAAAAACTGAGTCGACCTAGTTTAAGACTGAGCCATCCCAGTGCCTGTAATGGCTAATTTTTAGTTCTGCCACTTTTTCACTCAGCATATCTTCCAATGGCTATTTTGGATCTTTCAATAGGTAGATCACTTCCAGAAGCCTATGATGATGGTAGAAAACCTGAGGGATACTTAAGGAAGCACTTGAGCCAAGAAAAATAACTTTTGAACATACAAGAGAGAGCTTTCAAGCAGATTTTTAGTCCTTCAAGTATGTGAATAGTAAAAAGGAAAGAGTGCCTTTTAGTGTTATCCTTGTTCTTCCAACATCCTCAATTAGAGAGAAGTTAGGCCATCACCATTGAAGATCAACTCCTACTTCTTTCAAGCATTCAAGAGAAGAAATCAAGCCTACAAGCTAAGCTTCTAGATTTTCTTTCCTAAGATTCAAGAGTTTATTTTTATTTTATTTACTGTATTATTTATTTTTAATTTTAAGTTTCTTAGGATGAGAAACTTAGGTTGGTCCAAGCCTAGAGTTGGATATTGTATGGTTGTAATTGGTAAGCCAAAATGAAAATCAATCGAGGTTGATTGTTAGCCCAGAAAAACAATCATTGTATGGTTGTGGTTGATGAGCCAAGGTCAAAACCAATTGAATTGGATTATGAGCTCAAGTAAAATAATCGAACTATAATCAAGCCTAGTGATTATAGTTTAATTTCTAAGTAGTCTACATAAGGAGTGGATGTAGGTGCTAAGTTTAGCACCGAACCACTATAAAATTATTGTGTTTGTGATTGTGTTACTATTTTATTAATTTCATTCACTACAAATTACATAGCTCATTTCATTTGGTACTTAATTAGACTAATCCACTTATATTTTAAGCTTAAAATTTAAAATACCTAATTCACCCCCCTCTTAGGAAGTCATTTTTGGACAACAAGTGGTATCAGAGCGGGTGCTCTAATATTAGTTGTTGATCAAGCTATCAAAGAGCTAAAGATCATATGGCAATCCTAATTGAGACTCCATTGGTTGAGAGGCAATCAACCAATAGAACTCCATTGTTCAATGGAACTAATTACACATATTAAAAAGCACGAATGAGGATATTCATCCAAGTACAAGACTATGATATGTGGAATATTATAATGATAGGACCTCACACACCAACAATTACTATTGATGGAGTGTCCATCCCAAAACCTTAAAAGGATTAGGATGAACAAGACAAAAAGAAGGCTCAACTTAATGCCAAAGTGATGAATGTTCTATATTGTGCTTTGGATGCTAATGAGTTCAATAGGATATCAATATGTTCATCTACCAAAGAAATCTGAAATAGACTTGAAGTCATCCATGAGGAGACTAATCAAGTCAAGGAATCTAAGATAAATATGTTGGTACATAAGTATGAGCTATTTAAAACAGAACCACATAAAACCATCACTGAAATGTTCATTAGGTTTACTGATATTTTGAATGGTTTGAAAAGTCTTGGAAGAGATTATGCTAACAGTGATGTTGTGCGTAAAATTCTTAGGTTTTTGCCAAAGAATTGGAAGCCAAAGTGACTATCATTCAAGAGATGAAAGACTTAAATGCTCTAGCATTGGAGGATATAATTGGATCACTCATGACCCATGAGCTGAACATGAACCAAGGAAGAGAAGAAGAAGTAAAGAAAAAGAAGAGCATTGCACTTAAAGCTACCGCCATCCATATGGAAGAAAGTGATTTCGAAGAGAGTTCGAAAGATGATGAGGAGATGGCCATGATAGCAAGAAGATTCAAGAAATTAATGAGAACAAGGAAGTAATTTGAACCTAAGAAAAAGTTTAACAAGGGAGAAGATAGTAAAGAGAAAGAAAAGAGAAAGAACAACCACCTATTTGCTATGAGTGCAAAAGGCTCGGACACTTTCAGATGGATTATCCAATGTTAAAGAAAAGCTCCAAGAAAATAAAGAAGAATGCCTACAAAGCCACATGGAGCAATGATGAGGAGTCTTCTTCAAGTGAGAAAGAATATCAAAGAGAAGAAAAGACAAATCTTTGTCTTATGGCATATAGTGATGATGAGGTAAATGATAATACTTCAATTTCATATTTTACTTATGAAAAATTATATGATGCTTTTAATGACTTAGTTAATGACTTTAAAAAGCTATTACGTAAAAATAAAGAACTAAAGAAAGAGAATTAATTCTTAAATAAAGATAAAGTTCAAATAAAAAAAATATGAAGAATTTACAAACTAATCTAGATGAATCAAATGAAAAGGTTATATTTTTACAAGATGAAGTGATAAGATTAAAATCCATAGTAGATAAATATATGCTAAGCTCTAAAAATCTGCAAACAATAATCGAAAATCAAAAGATAGTTCTTAATACAACCGGTATAGGGTATGATACATCAAGAAAGCAAAAGTCATTAAAATATATATATGCAAAATCTCAAAATTATGGTAGAAGAATTACATATTACAAATGCAATAAAATTGGATATAAATTTATTGAATGCAAAACCTTTAATTCAAGCAAAATAAAAGTAAAGCAAGTTTGGGTTCCAAAAGGAATCATTTGTGCTAACCTCAAAGGATCCAAGTTAGCTTGGGTACCTAAGTTTGCTTGATTACTTATGTAGATGTGCTTGGCATCCATAAGAGCTAAAAGAAGGTGGTACCTTGATAGAAGATGTTCAAGGCATATGACGAGAGATAAATCATAATTTATCTCTCTTGATTACTTATGTAGATGTGCTTGGCATTCATAAGAGCTAAAAGAAGGTGGTACCTTGATAGAAGATGTTCAAGGCATATGACGAGAGATAAATCATAATTTATCTCTCTTGAAGCTAAAGATGGAGGTGTTGTAACATTTGGAGACAATAGTAAAGAAAAAATTATTGGTCTCCATAATATATTGATAACACCCTCTACTAGCATAGAAAATGTTATTGTATGTTTAAGGACTAATGTATAACTTACTTAGCATGAGCCAACTTTGTAATAAGGGCTTTAATGTTTCATTCAAATCATCTCATTGTATTGTAACTAGCTCTATAGATGAAAGTATTAAATTTATAGGAAAAAGACATGAAAATGTTTACATTATTGATCTTGATGAACTTAAAAATGAGAATATTGATTATCTTATTGCTATGAATGCTAAACTAAATGAATCAAGTTAGATTTGGCATAATAGATTAGGTCATGCAAGTATGGACTCTCTAGCCAGACTAATTAAACTTGATGTAGTAAAGGGATTACCTAAAATAAATTTTAAGAAATAAAATTTGCAAAGCATGCCAACTTGGAAAATAAATAAAATCTTTCTTTAAATCCAAAAATATTGTTTCAACTACTAGGCCTCTAAAATTACTCCATATGGATTTGTTTGGACCTATTTCGACTACTAGTCTTGAAGGAAAAAGATATGGCTTTGTAGTAATAGATGATTTTTCAAAATATACATGGGTTTTATTTTTATCACATAAAGATGATGCTTTTGATATGTTTATTGATATATTTAACAAAATAACAAAAAAAAAGAATGTAATATTTTATATATAAGAAGTGATCATGGCATGGAATTTGAAAGTCAAAATTTTAAAATTTTTATTTTAAAAATAGAATCAATCATAACTTTTCAATACCTAGGATACCTTAATAAAATGGGATGGTAGAAAGAAAAAATAGAACATTGATTGAAATTGCACAAACCATGCTTTGTGAAAGCAACCTTCCAAAATATTTTTGGGTGGAAGCTATTAACATTGCATGCTATGTGCTAAATAGAGCTCTAATTAGATCAATTTTAAAGAAAACTCCATATGAACTCTTTAAAGAAAAGAAACCAAATATTTCTTATTTTAAAATCTTTGGATGTAGATGTTTTATTCTTATAAATGGTAAAGATAAGCTTGGAAAGTTTGATGCAAAATCAGATGAAGGGATTTTTCTCGGATATTCATCACATAGTAGAGCATATAGAGTATTTAATAAAAGAACATTGATTGTGAAATAATCTGTACATATAATTTTTGATGAAACTAACTCTCTTAGAACAAGAGAAGAAGAGCTTGATGTGAATGCATAAATTTTAGAAAATAAAATAAAAAATATATCACTTGAAAATATTCTCTCTCAAGAAAAAGAAGATAAAGAGCAAGAGGTTGAAGAAAAAATACCACATTTCCAAGATGATCAAGGTACATCTAACTTACCAAAGAAATAGAGGTATGATCATAATCATCCTAAGGAATTAATAATAGGTGATCCATCTCAAGGAGTTAAAACTAGATCATCCTTTAGAGAAGCTATGAATTATATTACATTTGTATCCCATCTAAAACCTAAAAATATAATTGAAGCTAAAAAAGATCCAAATTGGATATTAGCAATACAAGAAGAGTTAAACCAATTTGAAAGAAATAAAATTTAGAAATTAGTTTAAAGACCTAAAAATTTTCTTATAATTGGTATAAAATGGGTCTTTAGAAATAAACTAGATAAGAAGGGCAATGTAATTAGAAACAAGATTAGATTGATTGCACGAGGGTACAATCAAGAAGAGGATATTGATTTTAATGAATCCTTTACACCCATAGCTAGACTTGAAGCTATTAGATTGCTCTTAGCATTTGCATATTTCATGAACTTGATTTTTTTTTAAATGGATGTAAAGAGTGCATTCTTAAATGGTTTAATTGAAGAAGAAGTTTACGTAGAACAACCTTCAAGCTTTGAAAGTCAAGAATTACCTATTTATGTATATAAACTTAAGAAAGTACTATATGGATTAAAACAAGCACCTAAGGCTTGGTATGATAGATTGAGTATGTTCTTATTAAACAATAATTTTAAAAGAGGTAATGTTGATAAAATACTATTTATTAAAAGAAAATTAAGTGATCTATTGATTGTCCAATTATATGTTGATGATATAGTATTCGATGCTACCAATGAAGTTTTGTGTAGAGAATTTGCTAGTTTCATGCAGGACAAGTTCGAGATGAGCATGATGGGAGAGCTCAACTTTTTTCTTGAACTCCAAATCAAGTAATCAAATGAGAAGATCTTCATCAACCAAAGTTAATACATCAAAAAAATATTTAAAAAAATTGGGATGGAGAATGTCAAAAAAAGTGGCACCCTCATGAGCACAAGTTGCAAGCTTGATCAAGATCCAAAAGAAAACGTAGTAGATCCTAAGCTATATCGAGATATAATTAGATCTTTACTATATTTAATTGCAAGTAGATCAGACATAATGTTTAGTATATGCATGTGCGCACGTTATCAATCAAATCCTAAGGAATCACATGTATTAGCAGTTAAAAGAATCTTTAAGTATTTAATAAATACTCAAAATGTTGGTTTATGGTACTCTAAACAATCTTCATTAGACTTAATTGGTTATAGTGATTCATATTTTGTTGGTTGTTGCTTAGATAGGAAGAATACAGATAGTACATGTCAATTTCTAGGAGTGAATTTGATCTTATGGTATAGCAAAAAACAAAACTCGGTAGCCTTGTCTACGGTGGAAGCTGAATACATTGGTGCTGGGAGTTATTGTGCTCAACTATTATGGATCAAACAACAACTAGAAGATTATGATATTACTTGTAATAACATTCATGTTTGATGTGACAATACAAGTGCCATAAATTTAACTAAAATTTCTATATTTCATTCAAAACATATAGAAGTAAGACATCACTTTATTAGAGAGCATGTTCAAAATAACAATATGCTTCTTGAATATGTTCCTACTAAAAATCAAGTTGCTGATATCTTTACAAAATCCTTGAATGAGGAAAGATTTTGCACAATTAGAAAGCAATTAGGTTTATTTGATCCAATTTGTTAAATAAATTCTTGTGATAATTGATTTTAAAATGATGAGATGATTAGTTTTCATGTGATGAATCATCTGGTATTTACTCATTTTTATCTCATTTAGAAGTGAAAATTAAATGAGAAAATTTCTGGACATGAAACATAAATATCAAAGTCTGTGCTAAAGTGGCCAGCTCAGTTTTTTCCTCTATAAAAACTAGGACGTCCCAATACTGGGCCGACCCAGTTTTTCTTCATAGAAAAATTAAGCCAGCTAAGTTGTCGGCCGTCCTATTTTTTAAATGGATAGACCAATGGCTTTTTCATCTTTCATTTCTTAGTCGTCTAGAGAAAAACCTTAGAACCCTTAAGACCATCCCCTAGAAAATCTTTTTCCATCGATTTTGAGTAGATTTTGGAATCATACCGCCCAAGAAATGAACCGTAACCCTTAGGTTTAAGCATGTACATTTGGATCCATCATTTAGAAGGGGGCACGTGGTGGAGAACGGCGATCAAAGTTTTGTGAAGACCATTCTTCTAGGTCATCTCAGTCATCCTCACCTCCATCAGGACCATCCACTCAACCCCCTCAGCCTTCCACTCTGGTTTCCCCTCCGTCTCCTACTTCCATACCCATTCCACTCTTCTCTAGGGCAGTCACAACTGGTAGAAGGATGGATTTTGACTTCTTAGCTAGAGAGGATTTTAAGTTTGGAGAGGGTTTGAAGTATCAAGGGTGGGAATACTTATGTTCTAGAATCAATCTCCTAACCTATCCGAATCTAGTATGGGAGTTTTATGGAAATGCAAAGGTTAGCCCTAGCTCATTTGAATCAAAGGTAAAGAGGGTTAAAATCAATTTAACCATAGAAAAGCTGGGCAATTTACTTAGGGCACCCATTGAAGGAGTCGAAAGACTAAATGATCAAGGGAGTGGGTTGCGACTGTTATTTGGCAGAGATGATGCCATACACTTTGAGGAAATCCATACTAGAGACCTGTCCGTGGAAAATAGACCGCTTCACCATATTTTAGCCAGGATTCTAGTACCTAGAGTAGGAAGGTTTGATTTTCTTAACAAAAATGACATAGCTGTGATGTACCATATTCTCATGAGGAAAAAGTTTAACCTTCCAGCCTTGATTTTGAGGGTGATGCAAGAAGCATCCCAAAGAAAAAAACTAGCACTACCATATGGGATATTTCTGATAATAGTTTTCCAGGATTTTGGAGTTAGCCTAGAAGGTGAACCTAGTAAGAAGCTTCAGCACTATGATACATACAATCTAAAATCAATGGATATGATGAAGTTTAAAAAGGTCAATGGCATTTAGATGAAACCTGATGAAGAAGGGGAAGAGAGACATGAGCCAGAGCCCGTGCCATAGCATCCAGTGCCTGCTCCATCTTCATCCACTATCAGACTAGATGAAGATCAAATTGAGGAGATAATGCAACGCGTACATGATAGGATATCTGGTAGTCTTCCTCAACTAATCAAAGATGCTGTGAGAGAAGTGTTCGCTGAGTAGCGCACTTCAGCGCACCTATAGATCCAGCCTCATCCGACCCTCCAAAGCCCAATGTTGATTAGGATGCATTTAGGATCCATCTAGCTATACTTAGAGCATTTTATTTGTAAATGTTCATGATAGGTATCTATCAATGAATGAAGTTTAAATTTTTGGCTTGCATTGTATCAAATTTTTCATGTGAATGAATGAAATTATCTTTTTTTATGATTAGTCATATCTCTCTTTATATTGTCCATATACTTTTTGATAATGACAAAAAGGGAGAGAAAAATGAGTATAAAATAAGAATTAAAAATATAATTAAATGAAAAGAATGGCACACTACTTAAATGGGCACTACTTCAACAAGAATTAAATGAAGAATGCACAAGCAAGTGAAATTAAATTGAAAACTATAAGTATTGAAGAAATCAAAATTCAAATTGCTAAATTGAAACCTCGGCACATAGTAAGGGGAGCAACACAAAATTTGACTTAGATCAAACATGACTATTATATTCAGGGGGAGCATATGTAAATTGATAAAATAAATATGATGCATGAGTTAATTGGTAAGATTGAATGAAAATATTATTTTGATATATGAAGAAAATATTGTACTTAAAAGATTTTGTCATCATCAAAAAGAAGAAGATTATTGATCCTAGATTGATTTTGATGATAACAAAAGCATTTGAGTATAGATTATTAAATTACTAATATTATTTGTAAGGATGTGTAGTTGTAAATTTCAAGAGCTCACAAACTCCAAGTGTTCCAATTCATCTAAATGAAGATTCATTATTCAAGATTTTAGAGAAGATATTTTAGATTGGATACATCTATCAAGAGGTTTTAATGAAGGTTAAATCAAGGCAAAATGAAAGTCTAGCCTACAAAGTAATTTGGAGAAGAAAGGGTTAGAAATAGTCTTCGACACGCTTGGCACGCAAACTAGGCTGATCCAATCTTAGACTAAGCCATCCTAGTCTTAGTGGAAGCAGAAGACAGAAAGGATAGAAAGCTGAATTTTTGTGACCTAGGGGACTGAGCCGACCTAGCTGAAAACTGAGCCGACCCAGTGGAACTAGGCCAACTCATCAAAAAGTGAGCTATCTCAGACAACAGAAGAAGATAGAAATAGTATTTTAGAATTTCTGAGACTAAGCCAACCTAGTTTGTACTGAGCTGACCCAATTTAAAATTGAGCCGGTCTAGTGCCTGTAACAGCTAGTTTCTAGTTCTGCCACTTTTTCACTCCACATATCATCCAATGACTATTTTGGATCTTCTAATGGCTAGATCACTTCCAGAATCCTATGATGATGACTTGTAATGATAGAAAATCTGAGGAATACTTAAGAAAACACTTAAGCCAAGAAAAATAACTTTTGAACATACAAGAGAGAGCTTTTAAGTAGATTTTCAGTCCTTCAAGTGTGTGAGCTCAATAGTAAAATAGAAGGAGTATTTTTTAGTGTTATCCTTGTCCTTCCAACATTCTCAATTAGAGAAAAGTTAGGCCATCACCATTGAAGATTAACTCCAACCTCTTTCAGGCATTCAAGGGAAGAAATCAAGCCTACAAGAAAAAATCAAGCATTGAAGATCAAAAATATACCCTTAGTCCTTCTCAAGTACTTAAGGATATACTTCATAGAAGTTCAGTGCTCTTCACTTGGATTTGATGGATTCCTGCTCATGATACTCATAGCATGGGCGATATTAGGTTATGTACACAGCATGGCATACATGAGGCTCTCTATTGTCGAAGCATAAAGGATCTTGCTCATGCATTCAATCTCCTCAAGTGTGTTGGGACATATCTTTTTGGAGAGATAAATGCCATGTCTGAAGGGCACTGGTCCCCTCTTGGAGTTTTTCATTCTTCAGCACCTTCTTTATGTATATCTTTTGTAAGAGACCCAGCATCCTATTCGATCTATCCCTATAGACCTTAATTTTTAATATAAAGGATGCCACTCCTAGGTCTTTCATAGAGAATTCTTTCGATAACCATATTTTGACCGTAGTCAACATAGGAATGTCATTCCCAATTAGGAGGATATCATCCACATACAGTATGAAGAAGACAACAGCACTTTCACTGATCCTTTTAAAAATATAAGGCTCCTCCTTATTTTTGATGAAATGAAATGATTTGATTACATCATTAAAATAAGCATTCTAGCTCCGAGATGCTTGCTTAAGTCCACATATGGATCTTTGCAACTTACAGACCTTATAATCACTATCACTGGATGTGAAACCAAGGAGCTATTCCATATAGATATCTTATTCAAGATATCCATTTAAGAACATCGTTTTCACGTCCATCTATCATATTTCATAATCAAAATGGGCTACAATAGAAAATAATGTGTGGATAGATTTAAGCATGGCTACTGATGAAAAGGTATCTTGATAGTCAATGCTTTTGCACTGACTACATCCTTTCACTATTAGCCTAGCCTTGAATGTCTCTATATTTTCATCTACATCTATCTTTCTCTTGAAGATCAATTTACACCCAATAGATACAATACCTTTATGCGGATCTACCAAGGTCTAGACTTGGTTTAAGTGTATTGAGTCAATCTCTGACTTCATTGCCTCTAACTATTTTTCGGAGTCGATATCTAATATCACCTCATCATAGGTTTTGGGATCATCATCATGAATCCCACTTTTTGTGAGAAATATTTTTTTTACATCATCTGAAATGGTACCTAAGTACCTCTCAAGAGGATGGAAACTCTACTTGATCTACGAGGTGGAGAAGGTTGTATTTGCATCGGCTCAGACTGACTGGATTTCATAGGTTCCTTAGCTCGTTGATCTTTGAAGACTTTCTCCTTGAGCCTAATCCATCTCCCGAAGCCACTATCTTGAACAAATTATTTTTTAAGAAAATGGCTTGTCAACTCACAATCACATTGTGGTCTTTCAGAAGATAGAAATAATATCCTAATGATTCTTTAGGATATCCGATAAATCGAGCACTAAAGGGCCTAGACTCTATTTTATCCACCTACTGTCTCTTGACATGAGTTGGACAATCCTAAATTTTAAGGAGACTCAGACTTGGTTTCTTACCATGTCATATCTCACATGATATAGTAGGAATAGTTTTAGATGGAATCCTATTCAGTAGGTATATAGCTGTCATTAAACTATGTCCCCAAAGAAACTCAGGAAAGTCCATGAAGCTCATCATGGATTGAACCATATCTAATAGAATCCAATTTTTTCATTCTAAAATCTCGTTGAGTTGAGGCATTCCAGATGGAATCTATTACGAGACTATGTCATTGTCCTTGAGATAGTCCAGAAATTTTCAACTAAAATATTCACCTCCTCGATCTAATCAAAGAATCTTAATGGACTTTTCGATTTGTTTTCTACTTCATGTTTGAATTTTTTGAACTTTTCAAAGACTTCAAACTTATGTCGCATTAGATACACATACCCGTACCAAGACATATCATCAATAAAAATAATGAAATAGAAAAGTTGCCTCTGGCCGGCACATCAAATGGGCTGCACACATCTGTATATACCAGGGCAAGTAGGTCCGTGACCCTTTTTTCATGTCTTACAAAAAGGAGCTTGGTCATTTTGCCTTGAAGGCATGATTCATAAATTGAATATGACTTGAAAGTCAATGGATCTATTAGTCCAAATTTCTCTAATTTATCATTTTTTTTCTTTCGCTATATGACCTAGCCTAAGGTACCATAGATATCTTTCATTTAGACTATCCCTAAATCGCTAAGATCCTATGGCATTTACGTTTTGCTTAACATTAAATATAGAAACATCAATATGTAACTAGTAGAGACTATTAATTAAGAAATCACTTGCAATTTTATTTCTTTCAAAAAGAATAGTATAGTGGTCCTTAAAAAAGCTAATTACATAACCTTCTTATGTTAAACATAAAATAGAAATCAAATTCCTGCTTGCAGCAGGCATAAAATAATAGTCCCTAAGAACTAAAACTAATCCTGATGATAATCACAAAGGATAGATTTTTATGGCCATAGCAACAACTCTTGTTTTATTTCCAACATGTAGGATCATCTCTCCATCCCTCAGTCTCATATACTCCTCAAGACCCTACATGAAAGTGCACAAATGAGCACTAGAACCAGAGTCAAGTATCCAACTGGATGCAGAAGAAACCATACGATTAGTTTCAATGATGAGCATACCTCCAGAATGACCTACCTCCTTTCTATTTTTCAAGCTGGCTAGGTATAAAGGGCAATTCTGCTTCCAATGGCCATCGGTGTTGCAATAAAAATATTTTTCTTTGTCAGCGACCTTCTTCTTCGGTTCTTCCTTCTTATTCTTTCCACCTTCTACCTTTTGTTTCTTCACAGATTTCTTCTTCTTTTCAAAATACTTTCTTTTGGAGAAAATCCACTTCACAACAAGAACTGAGCCCTTTGAATCTTTTATAGAAAGCTCAACAGTAAGCAGCATGTTCATAAGTTCAGCCAAGATGTATTGCAGTTTATGCATATGAAAGTTTATCATGAACTATCCATATGCATCAGTCAAGGACTTAAGGATCACATTAATCTGCAAGTCCCTATCTAATACAACATCGAGCTTTTCAAGCTCCTCTAGATCCTTGATCATTATCAAACAATGATCTTGGATCGATTACCCATCACGCATCTAAGCCTTAAAAAGTTTGCGCGAGACTTGATAATGGCCTGTGCGACTCTGCTCACTAAACAACTCTTACAGGTATGCTAACATTTGGCATGTAGTCCTGATATCCTCATGTTAGCGCTGTAGCTCATCAAACATCATGCCCAATATGTAGTACCTTGCTTTGTTATCATCATCCATCCACTTCTCCTAAGACACTCTCTATTCAACAGTCGGACGAGTTGGTAAAGTAGGAGGATCCTGGTCTAATACATTGGTCAATTTTTTCGAACCTAAAATAATTTTGAAATTTCTTAGCCAATCCTTATAATTAGGCCTGGTCAGTCTATAGGTATCTAAGATTTGGGCTAGTAGATTTGATGCAGATATTTTCCTATAAAGAATCAAAGTTTTTAATTAGATTTTATAATTAGATTTGATCAATTTATTTAGAAGTTTCATTTGTAAATAAATTAGGCTTCCACTATTTTCTCAAATTCCTATACTTCCTTGGCAGAGATGCAAAAATCTTCACGATCATAGATTTCTAGTGGATGGTATGGTCCCATCGACTGGCTCACCATCTCACCTAATAATTATTGATGATGGATTAGTCGATGAGTAGACAACTCTTGTCCAATGATTCTCTAATCATGGTGCACCCAAACTTGATCTCTAATTCATGAAGCTCATCGTATTTAGAATATTGCTCCAATCCTTAGTTAAGTCAGACCCACCATTTGCACGAATTAGATTTCTAATTGGGTCCCTCACTATATCTAGAATATTAAGTCAACCCATCCTCCAACCCATAGCATCCAATGTCTAATAGATATGGTTGCATCTTTTTGGTGCAACTGAATAACTGTATCCAATCGAGAATAATCAACCTCGAAAAGAGCTCGTATATCTACAATGTTGGAAGACCTATGACAATATTTTCTTAGAAAGATTTGATTTAGGTCTCTTAGATATGACTTGACTTAGTCATAACAATTATGACTAACCTAGTGGCATGGGTTAGCTTGAATCGCTAGCCACCTCAAACCAGAACTAGGTCGACCTAAATGGCCAAGTAAGTGAGACCAGTGGAAGGGATATGCCATTAACTCGATGTAAATGCATTCAGATTGAGTAGCTTTCAATTAAAAAATAGTCGATCATATTTGCCAAACTTATCTTAGACACCAATTTATCAAACCAAAATTGATTGGATTAGCCTATAATCCAAGCTCAAACTATGGAACCAAATTAGGTCTTAACTTAATCGACCACATGTTAACTGTGAGTCGACCTTGATCCAAACTTATATCTAATGAGCTAGTCAATACTTAGCTCTTTTGATCCCACCTAACCAACTCTTAATTCGATTTGATCAACCACTAGACCTAATTGAGCTACCCACATCCAAACCCATGTTTTATGAAAATATCTTAGATCTAAAAATTCATAATTTTTAGATCTAATTGATTTCATAAACTTAATTCTTAATTAAGTCCAGGGTTCATAAATAAAACATGCATCAAGAATCCTAAGATTTTAGGATCTAGGATTTTGTAAAAAATTAAATTCAAATTTTTTATTAAAGACAGACATGCAGTACCCCTACACACCATAAGAGTACCCCATTGAATGAAAAGAGAGACCCTTTAAATCCTTCTTACTCTTATGATCAAATGGCCAAGGGGAATGCGTTAATCAAAAATTTCAATTACACTATAAAAACTATTAGATCTAAAATATATATCACATATTTAATTAAAGATCTAACTATGCATGCTTTGTATACATCTCATGTAGCATTACTGAAATTAATCATACATGTTTCAGATCTGATTATATGTGATATAACATCTAAAAATAAATTTTAAATTGATAATATCAAAAATAAAATTTATTCTAGACAATCTATTACATAGAACAATAAAATCTAGTCTAGACATGCATATCATATATCGCATATATATTTTTTTCTAATTAATCTACTAATTTTAGATCTTATTATATCTCATATAATCTCTAAAATCATGCATATTAGATCATAAGTAAATTAAAAATCAGATCAAAATCTGATCTAAAGAACTACAAATACAGCTCTGATACCATTTGAAGGAAAAATTGGTTTTTCTGCCACAGGATCGATTTCATTTGTTCAGATCCATAGTAGAATTTCAAAAAAAAATTTACAAAATTTGATCAAATCTGAGAGTTCTCGAATCTGATCCATATGATCTGATATTAAAAGCAAAAATTAAATTAAAACTATAATAACTTTTGTTACCTATTTGGGTAAACCTTTTAACCCGATCCCACTGCTCCTAAGGTTCTAAATCTAGCCACGCACATGCCCAACCTTTATCATAGTCCACTAGGACTAGTTCTAGACACATTCTCCTACTAGATCTGATCTCAAAAAATTAGATCAGAAGTCATTTTGTAGAGCCTTTAAATAAAACTCCGAAGGCTACGCTTTCGTCTCATGAAGTAGGTTGTCTCTTTGCCTGATCCTTATGCCAATAGGACCTGGATCTTCCTCGTTGTTTTGCCCAATCACTTGGGCATGGAGAAGAGGGAGAGAAGCAAAGAAGGGAGCATGGAGATGGAGATTTTGAAAGCCTCTGGGCATGGGAGAGAAGGGATCATGAAACCCTAGGGTGCGGGGGTTCTTATAGAGACTCCTACGCCACCCTGAGTCCCAGATGATCAAGTAACTTGGCTTGCTTGATTAATCTAAACTCTAGCATGATAAACCATGCCTAAGACATCTGATGTCATTAGATTTGTTGCCCAAATCAATCCAAAATATGGCACCATCAGTGGATAAGCATAAATAGTGGGTGCAGGGTTATCTTCTAGGTGTTTGATCTCATCAAAACAGCTAGTAACCAATCCAATTAGGGCACCTTCCTCTTATCCACATGGGATGCACGCCCAAAGCTGGCGTGTGCCCTTCTTTTCCATGCAAAAATACTAGGAAGCGCTCACCCCAAGAAATTCTCTAGGGGGCGCACACCCCTTCTCCCTTAATTCTTGCAAGGATTGGTCTTGTCCTAATCCCATCCAATAGATTTAGGATAAGGCCTAAGATGATCAGGACAATGCTTAATTTGACCTACATAAGCCCCAATTAGATTAAGACAGACTTATACAAGATCCATGGATAAGCCAAATATAATTTAACTCAATCAAGATGAACCAAAAAAACTATAGATGGAGAACATTATGCTCAATCGTGTGCTAGCACGATTTTCTTGAACCTAATTAAATTTAATTCAAATCAATCGAATTGGATTAGCTTAATTGATGACATCCAAACCCAAACCCTTATTTGTGGGATCCAATTAGGTTTAGTTCTGTATGATAATAAGACATGTCTGATCTCTATCATCGACATCATCAAAATATTTTTTGATGGATTAGAACTCTTCTGATTCATCTAATTAGAATTATCGATTATCAAGATAATTTTAATTGCTCCCAAAATCCACCAATGACACCTAGCAATATATAGTGGCAATCCATTAGAACTAAATATGAACTTCTCGGTGTAACTACCTATGTGATTAGATTCCTTCATCATAAGCCTTGATAGGATTAGGGTTAAGGTGAACTCATCAAACTCAACATCCTATCATATGATTGAATCATTCAATTCAAGTTTGTTGTGAAATTCTAACAGAAAACTCTTTTCTATTATTTCTCATTGCCATAGCCATGGGCTTAAGGACTCGATCTCATAATCATCATAGGGCTGCTCCTCCTCTACCAAGGTTGATAGATCCATCTTGGTGCAATCCAATTTCTACAATGAATATGCTATAGCCAACATACATCTTAGGATTTCAAATGGCTAGGAGACTGAGTTATGGTATGGTCAAACTATAACACACTAAAGATGAACTATCGATACACCTCAGATCAAAGAACCAGACATACAACTATAGCATCAAGCTAGTCATCGATGAGAAGGTAGATTCTCTTATGACTGCTCAAGGTGGTCATGCTTAGTGCCCTCATTCTCAATAAGTACCTATACTCTCGTTCTAGTGTCTCCATATCATAGACTTAAGACTCATCTATCCTAAGAAAGCGATCGTATACCGATCTTTTGGATTGATCATCATCCTCATGATGATCCTATGATCAAAAGTAGTTTATGAGTTAATTATAATAATTTATATATTAAATTTTTAACTCTTAAAAATATGTATTATTATTTTTATTAACTCATAGGATGTATCATAGACACTTTATACACAATGTGATAGAAGAAAATAATTCTTTATTAATTTTTAAGTTAAAATTATAAAAATACCCCTAGAATGTGTATTATAAGTGTCAACCAATCTAGCTTCTAAAGCACACATCTAACATAATTAGGTATAGCCAAATTGGTTTGGTTGGAAGATCTAATTAGATAAGATGTGAAGTCTATTTTGACTAGACTTCTCTTCCTTACGCCACACCTTTGACCACCACCCATCTTTTTGTCACAAGAATCAGATTTTCATAATTTTTCTTGTGCCCCAAATGTCTCAGGCAATGCTCCTTCATGGACCATGAGGATAAGATAAGGGTGGTTACCATTTGAAATCAAATGGGATTTGAATTCAAGTTAACAACCACCTTATCTCTATCGTATCCCACATGCATTCAACTCTGAATGGTGCAAAAAAAAAAGGGGTATGAATGGGGGCATGCACACATCAATAGAGGAGAGTCCTTTTGTGCATTAACCTCTCCATCTTTGTATGTGAAACTTGGGATTTTTTTCTTGAGAGAAAAAATCTAGAGAGAGTGCTGCAGGGTTTTGGGTGTGTGCTACTCTAAGGTTTCATCCTAAGATTCGGGGAGAGAGATTGTGAGCTGTGAGTGTCACAACTCCATGAAATTTTCAAGAGAGCTTCCTCATCCTCCCTACTATCTTTGCTAGTCTTTTGGAGCATCTAAAAAATTAGAAGAAGAAGATTGATTGAGATCGATCTACATCAGCCGTCGAAGATTTTGATGAGGAGCTAGCACTCTGAAAGATATGATCGAGATCAGGATCCTCATGTGGATGATCCATAGAGGCCTGACATTTTGTGTGGCTGCATCGTGATGAGAAGATCTTCCCAACTGAGATTTTGATTGCAGTGATCAACTACCTACACGAAGGTATTGTGTTTTGGACACAAGTAATGTAACAGTAATAAATAGGATTTACTACCTACTATTTTATGTTTTAGATGTTATAATATTGATAAGTATAATAAATTCATCAATAAAAGTATTAATTTATCAATTAATTAATATTAATTTTTAAAAATTAATAATCAATTTATATATAATTTTTGAGAAATTAATATTTTTATTAATTAAAAAATTAATTAAAAAATAATAAAAAATAATAAAAATTAAAAAATAAAATTTTATTATCAATAAAAAGAGCTCATTTTTTTGATCACAATGAAATAAATTTCAAGTAAAACGGAGCTAAAATGGAAAAGATATGAATTTTGAAAGATATAAAATAAATAAAAATTAAATAAAAAAAAGAAAATGGCTCAGCCGGCTCCGTAAGCCGAGCCACCAAGCCAAGCCAAGCCATCAAGCCGACTCAGCCATTGAAGCCATCAGCCGGTCCACGATCCAGGCGTGGACCGCCAGCTCAGCAAAATTCCGGCGAATCAGAGATTGCCACGTGGTGGACCTAGACCCCTTAAAGGGTCTACAGAAATTTATCGCGGCTCACAAGGGCAATCTGGTCATTTCACTCGGTGACAGAAGCGCTGATTGGCTTGCGGTGTGCGGTGCGGCCGGTCCACGCCGGTCCATGGGAATAGTAATTGCGCGATCGGACGGCTGCGGTTGATTGCGGTCATGATCGGACGGCGGTGGTGATTTCCAGGCTTGATTCAAATTCTATTAAGCGATCTGGCGCGATCCAACGGCCAGAAAACCAAGTGATGAAGATCCGACGGTCCAGAATGCTGCCGACGGTGATCAAGACTCCCGAAGCATGATTTGCGGCCAGATTTCCTCGATCAAGCGCGATCCAACGGCCAGAATTTAATCCGACCCGATCTGAGCTTATCTGCATCCGATTTTGATGATTTTTGGACCGTTGGATTCCTATTGAACGGCTGGATTTTATCAGATTTATCAGAGTCATATCAGAGCTATTTTGATTCAAATTTTATCCAAATTTCTTTGTATTTTTACGATTACAAAGGCTATTAGTCCCATATTGCCTTTAGAAAAAATATCCAGCCCTCCTAGCTCTATAAAAAGGACCCCAGGCCATCAGAAAATCAACATCTCCGATCAAGGTGAAGCTTTGGTACAGGGCGAAGCCAGGCTATGGGTTAAAGGCTGCTTCGAAGCAACGGGTGCCGAGAAGAAGAGCCGAGCTTCTACACCATCTTTCTGCCAATGCCGATCCAAGATCAGAGATCAGGCTATTTTATTTTATTTTTTTTTTTTTAAATTTTATGTATTTAAATTCTAAAATTTTAATTAATAAAAATTTTATTTTTGCATTTTAATTTCTTGCTTTTTATTTTTATTGTATAATTTAATTTCTGCACTTTAATTATTATTGCTTTGCAAGTAGATGCTAAGATCTAACTAGTAGATCTTAGTACCAAGTTTAAATTCCTGCACCTTTTAATTTTTATTTTTAATTTTCCGACTTCACTTTTGATCCTAAAACTCTTTTTTTTTTTTTCTTTTAAAAATCAAAGATTTCAAATCTAAAATACTACCTTCCCTGTGGATTCGACCCGACTCACTACTATCTACGCATTTTCAATGATTTTAAGAAGTCGGATTAAACTGATAAACACGGTGTCTTAACGACAACATCGCGTCCCTATCAAGTTTTTGGCGCCGTTGCCGGGGAAGGCAATAGGATATTAAATTTTTGATCTTCTTTGATTTTTTTATAAATAAATTATAAATAAAATTTTTATTTTCTTACTAATTTTTTTTAATTATTTTGTAGGAAAAAAAAAAAAGAAAAAAAGAATCAGAAGTTTTGCCTGGTGAGATCAATCCTAACCCTAGTCCTCTTTTCTTTTTATTTATTTATTTATTTATTTTATTTTTAAATTAATTTAAAAAATATTCATTTAAACCTAATTAAAAGCCTCATGATAAGATTAGAAATCCCTAACTGTTTAGAGCATGCATCATATTAGTTTTATTTTTATCTTTATTTTTATTTTTTTTTTTTTGGTGATTGCTGGAGGCAAGGTAAGCCTTTCAGAATTCAATTAGTTGCATGCATCTAGTTTAAATTGCATAGAACCCTTTGATTGAATTTTTTTTTTTTTTTGTGCATATTCATATTAAATCAAATTAAGGGCACAACCCAATTAAACAAGATAAGGTGGGGATTTGATCACCCTTCCTTAGCCCACAAACAACCAACCAGCATCCTGCATTGACCTAAGCCTTTAATTTTAAAATCAATTAGACATCAACCCTAGGAACTCGAGCTCAATAGGATAAGGAATCCTAAGAGTTGAACCGGGTTAGGATAAGTCAATTTGACTGGTGTCTAGGAAAGTGGTTCAGGGACGATTGGGCCCGAAGGAAGGTGGTTTCTAATTGGTTCCGTTCGCTTACCTGGCCAAGCATAATTGGTGTCTAAGGCAAGCAACGGGGGGACTCC
Organism: Cocos nucifera; assembly: GCA_006176705.1. NCBI lineage: Eukaryota > Viridiplantae > Streptophyta > Magnoliopsida > Arecales > Arecaceae > Cocos > Cocos nucifera. The sequence continues at coordinate 263,390 of QRFJ01000999.1, forward strand.
CACCGACCTTACACTTACCTGGCTAGTTGATTGGCTAATCCTACACTTGGAGGGCTTGAAGGTGACCTTGGCAGTTAGGAGCTGTCTAGATCTAGGATAACCCTTAGTCAGGATTGATTGACCAACTTGATTGCTAACCAACATTAAATCCTAATTAAACCTAATTCTTCTCTTTCTTCTTAGTTCTAGGACTCCTTAGGACCTCTTCTTTAGAACTCTTTTTTCTTTCTTCTCCTTTCTCCTCTAAAAATAAAATAAAATAAAAATTAAACTAACTAAAAATTAATAATTAAATTAAATTAAATTAAATTAAAATTAACAAATAAAAATAATTAAAAAAATTTAATTTTTAATATAATAAAATAATAATAATAATAATAAATAAAAAAATATTCTAAAAATTTTTAAACCATACATTAGGGTTACACTAATACATGCATGGTAGGAAATCGCTTTTTCTGATTTAGTTGAACTTAATTGAATGGTTGATTCACATTAAACATAATAATCAAATGGCTAATATGAAATCTAATAGTCCAAAAATTAGATAAAGTTGACCTTCTTGATCAGAAAATAGATCAACTCCTAACCCTAGGTCAACAATCTCCTCACAATTCACATCATCTTCTAATTATCAGGAGAATTATTCAATCTGTGCTAGTCCAACCCATCATGTAAGTGAATATCCTATGACTGCACAGTTTCCATATTTTATCCAAGAACAAGTTCAAGCTACTCAAGGATACTCCAAATTGATTAATGACCCATTTTCAAATTCATATAATTCAGATTGGAGTAACTTTAATTTTTCTTGGACATCCCAACAGACTCAGGCTCAGACCCAAATTTCACTTGAGCAAAATTATCAAAATTATGCCTATAATAATGGTCAGCCTAGTCAGTTTAACCAGCCATCATATTATAATCAGCCTTCATACCCACCTCCTCAACAGACCAATCTAGCTGATGATAGATTTAACCAACTTCAACAATTAATTCTAACTCAACAGCAATCTATCGCCAGACTAGAAGCTCAAATAGGATAATTAGTTGAGTCTAACATGAGGAGAGAACTAGATCAACTACCGAACCTACCAATTTCAAATAACCCACCTAATGACCACCAACCACCTGGATTAAATTATCAATCTAATGTTTCATCTAAGAATCTCCAATTTGAGAATACCAAAGTAATTCCTGAACTTAAAAGCTATAGGATTCTTATGGACCCATACCAAGACCAGGTGAGAGAGGCTAGTACTGATGCTAGCCAAAATAAAAATTTAGAGGAACTGGTTAGTACTGAGACTAACCACATAGAAGAACCCAAGCCAGGAATTAGTACTGATGCTAGTTCCAGTTTAAATGAGATAGAAATAAGGGAAAAGAGAATAGATGATTTACCCGAGACTTATAAACCTAATGTCCTATTCCCTTCAACCCTAGAAGCTGGTTCTTCTTATAAAAATCAAAAGGCATGTAATGAAATATCAATGGAGTTGTTTAAGCAGGATCACATTAATTTACCTCCAGAATTAAAACCGCCTTTAGTCACCATTCCAGCACCCATTGAATCAAACTTAACTCCTAAAACTCCATTCATGAGCATTTTAGAAGAACAAATAGGAGTAATTCTTAATAAACATGGGTCTGAGAATGGAATCATAAAATATATCCCAAAAATTAACAGTGAATATATCAATAATGGGATTAAAAATCAACATCAACTTTCTGAGATTGGCAATCCAAAACCATTGGAATTTGTCAATCCAATATTCGACACAGGATAGTGAGCTACATTGTGTCTGGCTGAAGACGGTAAACTTAGCGCTTGTTGGGAGGCAACCCAATATTTAGTTTTTATCTAATTTATCTTATTTTTTTTTTAGGATAATTTGAATAAGTTGGAGGGAGAGCTCAAATTTGTAAAGGCATGTGCTGGACCAAAAAAAAAATAAAAATAAATAAATAAAAATAAATAAATAAATATACTGAGTTAGGTGTATTCTTCCATTTTTTTTATTACATCCTTTATTTTTTTCTCTTCTCCATTGAGGACAATGTCGATTAAGTTGGGGGGAGAGAAAAATAAAAATTTTAAAATTTTAAGTCCTCGAAAAAGTTAGTATTTAGTATTTAGATACTTGATTATGCTTAAGAATCGAATTAAACTAAGCATTTTAAAAAGAAAATTGATGCACAGATTAGAGAATCTATGAGATATTGAGGAATCAAGTATTAAGAAAATTCAATAAAGAGTTAAGTCCAGAACATAAAAAAATTTTTTTTTGGAGCATTTCTAATTATTTCTACTAGCATCAAAGAAAAGTCTACTTTTTATAGGCTTGTGTAGGGTAACTATACGTTTCTTCATATAAAAATTTATTTTAATAAAATAGTTTCCAAGTACTTCTCACTGAGTAACCGGGCCTCTTTGCCTAAGCAAGCATTGAGTTTCGCATCAAAAGGTGGGAAGGGCAAAGAAGCTCGTTGTAAAGCTAGTCTTAACTCGTAGCCTATTTGATTCGAGCTAGTAAGCCCGAGGGGTATTCTATACCTAGTGCCCTAAAGCCAACTGGTTTGGGAGTCATTGGCCCAAGACTCGCTACATGGATCAAATAGAAAGCTTAAGGAGTTAAGACACTCAATAGTGGTACAACGTTAAAAAAAAAAAAAAAAAAAAAAAAAAAAAAAATTGGTTTCCCACCAAGTAACCGGGTCCCGTTGCCTAAGTAAGCAATGATATTCGCATCAAAAAGTGGGCAATGTGAAAATAAAAATTAATAAATGAAGGATGGAAGTAGCAATACACCTGCCTATATGAAAGTTTAGACAAATCAGAGATAAAAGTGGAATAATTTAGAAAAAGTTCTGAAAAATTTAATGTTCTTTACTTAATTTTTCTATTGATAAGTATTAATACCCCAATGATATATCTCATTTAAGCTCTACTGAATATCAATGGCCATTTTGAAAATTGCTTAGGTAAAATTCGAAACTCTAAAGTTAAAAGGTATTTAAAACTAAATTCTTTCTTTACTCGAGGACGAGCAAAGCTTAAGTTGGGGGGTGTGATAAGTATCATAAATTCATCAATAAAAGTATTAATTTATCAATTAATTTATATTAATTTTTAAGAATTAATAATCAATTTATATATAATTTTTGAAAAATTCATATTTTTATTAATTAAAAAATTAATTAAAAAATAATAAAAAATAATAAAAATTAAAAAATAAAATTTTATTATCAATAGAAAGAGCTCATTTTTTTGATCACAACGAAATAAATTTCAAGTAAAACGGAGCTAAAATGGAAAAGATATGAATTTTTAAAGATATAAAATAAATAAAAATTAAATAAAAAAAGAAAATGGCTCAGCCGGCTCCGTAAGCCGAGCCACCAAGCCAAGCCAAGCCATCAAGCCGACTCAGCCATTGAAGCCATCAGCCGGTCCACGATCTAGGCGTGGACCGCCAGCTCAGCAAATTCCGGCGAATCAGAGATTGCCACGTGGTGGACCTAGACCCCTTAAGGGTCTACAGAAATTTATCGCGGCTCACAAGGGTAATTTAGTCTTTTCGTCTCGACAACAGCGGCGCTGATTGGTTGCGGTGTGCGGTGCGGCCGGTCCACGCGGTCCATGGGAACAGTTATTGCGCGATCGGACGGATGTGGTTGTTTGCGGTCAGGATCGGACGGCTGTGGTTGCTTCCGAATTTTATTCAGATACAAACATCACGGCGGATCACCATCGGATGGCAGCGCTCGAATCCAGGCGATGATCCGACGGTCCAGAATGCTGCCGACGGTGATCAAGACTCCCGAAGCATGATTTGCGGCCAGATTTCCTCGATCAAGCGCGATCCAACGGCCAGAATTTAATCCGACCCGATCTGAGCTTATCTGCATCCGATTTTGATGATTTTTGGACCGTTGGATTCCTATTGAATGGCTGGATTTTATCAGATTTATCAGAGTCATATCAGAGCTATTTTGATTCAAATTTTATCCAAATTTCTTTGTATTTTGATGATTACAAAGGCTATTAGTCCCATATTGCCTTTAGAAAAAATATCCAGCCCTCCTAGCTCTATAAAAAGGACCCCAGGCCATCAGAAATCAACATCTCCGATCAAGGTGAAGCTTTGGTACAGGGCGAAGCCAGGCTATGGGTTAAAGGCTGCTTCGAAGCAACGGGTGCCGAGAAGAAGAGCCGAGCTTCTACACCATCTTTCTGCCAATGCCGATCCAAGATCAGAGATCAGGCTATTTTATTTTATTTTTTTTTTAAATTTTATGTATTTAAATTCTAAAATTTTAATTAATAAAAATTTTATTTTTGCATTTTAATTTCTTGCTTTTTATTATAATTTAATTTCTGCACTTTAAATTATTGCTTTACAAGTAGATGCTAAGATCTAACTAGTGGATCTTAGTACCAAGTTTAAATTCCTGCACCTTTTAATTTTAATTTTTACTTTTCCGACTTCACTTTTGATCCTAAAACTCTTTTTTTTTTCTTTTAAAAATCAAAGATTTCAAATCTAAAATACTACCTTCCCTGTGGATTCGACCCGACTCACTACTATCTACACATTTTCAATGATTTTAAGAAGTCGGATTAAACTGATAAACACGGTGTCTTAACGACAACATCGCGTTCCTATCAAATATGCATATACATCATGTTACGATCTTACATGTAGGGTGTTTAATGATTCAATTACTAGCATGTTAGATTAACCAGATTAATCTTTTATTTTTTGCTATAATTTTTTGCAAAAGTTTTGAAATACATGCTAGAAATCCTATTATTTTTCCATCACTTAGACCTCTAGTGAGACCTTGATTCCTTAGCTAGAGCCATAATATCGTTATTATCATAGTAGAGTAATATGACATCCCATATCATCACTCCAAGCTCACAGTGAACTTACTGAGCTAGAAGACTTCCTAAACATCATTAGAAGCGATGATGTACTCTTCCTCCATGGTAGGATCTACATTTATTAGTTGTTTGGAGCTCTTCTAATTTACTACACCATCATTATATAGAAATACATATCTCAATGTAAACCTTTTATCGTCAATATCAGACATAAAGTCTAAGTTAGTATTGAAGAAAAAATATAAGATTTCTAGCATGTATTTTGAAACTTTTCAAAATAAGAATAGTAAAAGCTACTGATTAATCTAATTAATCAATAAAATATGTAAATAAATCCTAAATCTAAGATCTAATGATATGATTAAAGCATGTATATAAATCTAAAAATTAAATAAAATATAAAATAATGATGTTGATCACATTCAGTGTCGATGTATCCCTATATTTTACCAGTATGCCATACCAGTGTCTCCACACTCCTTGATTACGAGGACAATCGATCTATATGGCCTACAATGACCTACACTCGATAAATATTATCATCCTGATTAACAATATATCATTTGATCGTGAACATTTTTAAGGACTAATCAATAAATCCTCTCTTTATCGAATCTAAATAGTCCTAAGAACTTCATCACAACATAAAAGTTCATCAGAAGATGTAGATTTATAATGAAAAATGCCATAATAAATATTTTAAATTATTTATGTTTTCAAAATAGCACAATCATTAATAGACTAATGATTAGCTTTGGGATATATTTCCTAACAAGTGTATCCCTCAACCCTTAATTCTCCTCTTCCAAAGACTAAGAGCAAATCCTTAGTCCTTCTCAAGTACTTAAGAATATCTTTCATAGCTATCCAGTACTCTTCACTTGGATAGGACTGATATATGCTCGTGACACTCACAGCAGGAGATATATCAAGTTATGTACATAGTATAGTACATAGGAGGCTCCCTATTGCAGAAGCATAAGGGATCTTACTCATGTGCTCAATCTCCTTAAGTGTGCTAGGGCACATCTTCTTGGAGAGATAAACTATATGCCTAAAGGATAACAATCTTCTTTTGGAGTTCTCCATGTTGAACTCCTTCAATACTTACTTTATGTACAATTTCTATGATAGACCAAGTATCATCTTAAATCTATCTCTATAGATCTTTATTTCCAAAATATAGGATGCTTCTCTTAGATCTTTTATGGAGAATTCTTTTAATAATCATACCTTAATCGAGATCATCATGAAAATATCATTTTTAATTAGGAGGATGTCATCTACATACAATATGATGAATGTCACAACACTCCCACTAACCTTCTATAAGATATATGGTTTCTCTTCATTCTAAATGAAATTAAATATTTTAATCACATCATAAAAATGAGTATTCCAACTCCAAAATGCTTGCTTGTTGCAGACCTTGTGATCTTCATCACTGAAAATGAAACTCAAAGACTACTCCATATAGATATTTTTTCAAGATATCCATTTAGAAAAATAGTTTACACATCCATCTATAAATCTCATAATCATGAGATGCTGCAATTGCAAGCAATGTCCGAATGAATTTTAGTATAGCTATTGATAAAAGGATATCCTAATTATCAATGCCTTCACATTTGACTATAACCTTTAGCCAAGAGCCTTGCTTTAAAGGTCTCTACCTTTCCATCCATTTCTCAAAGTTAGTGTCTTATATCGTCTCATAGTAGTTTTTGGGATCATCTTCATATTTTCTATCTTTCATGAGAAATATTTTCTCTACATCCTCTGTAAGGATATCCATGTGTCTTTCAGGAGACGGGAGATCCTACTAAATCTACAAGATGGATGAGGTACACCATCTGCCAGCTCAATAAGTTATATAGATTTTATAACTCATTGTTGCTTATCAGAGACTTTCTCTTCGAGCCCAATTTGCCTTCTACTACTTTCATTTTAGATAAACTAATTTTTTAGAACAACATGTTGGCTCACAATTATATTATAATCCTCCGAAAGATAAAAGTAGTATCCTAAAAACTATTTTTGGATATTCTATGAAACAAGCTCTCATAAACCTATCCTTTAACTAGTCCATCTATTATTGCTTAGCATGGATCAAACATTTTCAAATCTTGAAATGATCAAGACTCGATTTCTTATCATGCCACATCTCATATGGTGTGATAGGAACAGATTTAGAGAAAATCCTATTTACTTATATAATTAGTGGTAAGCCAAGCATGTTCCCAAAGAAATAATGAAAGATTAGTGAAGCTCATCATAGATCGAACCATATTCAATAGGGTCTGATTTCTCCATTCTAAAGTTCCGTTGAGTTGAGGTATTCAAGGTAGAGTTCATTATGAAATTATGCCATTTTTCTTGAGATAATCAAAAAATTTTCTACTTAGGTATTCACATCCTCGATTTGATCAAAGTATCTTGAGATTTTTTTTTATTTGCTTTTCTACTTCATATTTAAATTTTTTGAATATTTTAAAGACTTCAAATTTCTATCATGTGCATATACATGTACCGTGAATAATCATCGGTGAAAGTAATGAAGTAGAGATAATCTTTTATGGCTAGCATATTAAATGGGCCACACACATCAGTGTGTATCAGAGTAAGTATCTCAGAGGTCCTTTTTTCATATTCCATAAAGGGTAGCTTGGTTATATTTTCTTAAAGGCAGGATTCACAGATCGGATATGACTCAAAAGTCAATGGACTTAAAAGCCCACTCTTTTTCAATCAATTAATCCTTTCTCCTTCTATATGACCTAGCCTAAGGAGCTATATATACTTGAGGTTTATCTCATTCCTGAATTTTTTAGATCCAATGACACTCACTATCTTCTCGATAGATTTACATATACATGAACATATAAATGATCAAGACTGTTAATCATAAAGTCACATTCAACCATTTTATTTTCAAAATAAATGGTGCAGTAGTCTTTATGGAAACTAAATACATAGTTGTCCTATACTAAATAGAAATCAAATATTTGCCAGTAGTAGAAACATAATGATAGTTTCTAATTAAACTAAATGCAGATGGTAATCATAGAGGTAAGGTGCCCACAGCTACAGCAGCAACTCTTGCTTTCTTGCCTATCTGAAGGGTCATCTCACCTTTCCTAAGTCTTCTACTTTTTTTAAGATCCTGCATAGAAGTGCACAAATATATACTAGAACTAGAGCCTATCATCTAACTAGAAGTAGAAAAAATCATATAGTTTCAATCACGAGCAAATCTGACATATTTTCTAAAGGTGTGTTCCTTTTATTTTTCTTTAGGATCTTCAAGCACACAGGATAGTTTCTCCACTCTACAATGAGAACCATGCCCCTTGAACTATTCAAAGTCCCCTTAGTAGTCACCAATATGTTTAATAATTCAATCGGGATGCAATCAATCTTATTTATATGGTAGTTTACTATAAACTACACATACGAACTAGTTAGGGATTGCAAGATCAAATCCACCCATAATTTCTTATACATGGTGATAAGCATCATAAATTCACCAATAAAAGTATTAATTTATTAATTAATTTATATTAATTTTTAAAAATTATCAATCAATTTATATATAATTTTTAAAAAATTCATATTTTTATTAATTAAAAAAATTAATTAAAAAATAATAAAAAAATAAATAAAAATTAAGAAATAAAATTTTATTATTAAAAGAAAGAGCTCATTTTTTTTATCACAACAAAATAAATTTTAAATAAAACGGAGCTAAAATGAAAAAGATATGAATTTTTAAAAAAATATAAAATAAATAAAAATTAAATAAAAAAAAATGGCTCAACCGGCTCCGCAAGCGAGCCACCAAGCCAAGCCGAGCCATCAAAGCTGACTCAGTCATTAAAGCTATCAGTCGGTCTACGATCTAGGCGTGGACCGCCAGCTCAGCAAAGTCCGGCGAATCAGAGCCTGCCACGTGGTGGACCTAGACCCTTAAAGGGTCAACAAAATTTTATCACGGCTCACAGAGCAATTTGGTCATTTCACTCGGTGACAGAAGCATTGATTGGTTGCAGTGTGCGGTGCGGTCGGTCTACGCGGTCCATGGGAACAGTAATTGTGCGATCGGACGGATGCGGTTGATTGCGGTTAAGATCGGACGGTCAGCATTTTTTCCGATTGCCAATTTCACTCAGATCACCATCAAATGGCAGCGCCTGATTTCAGCTTCGATCCGATGGTCCAGAATGCTCTCGGCAGTGATCAGAACTCCCAAAGCATGATTTGCGGCTAGATTTCCTCGATCAAGCGCGATCGGATGGCCAGAATTTAATTCGAGCTGATCTGGGCTGATAGGCATCCGATTTTGATGATTTTTGAACCGTTCGATTTCTATCGGATAGCCTGATTTTACCAGATTTACCAGAGTCATAATAGAGTTATTTTTATTCAGATTTTTATGAGTACAAAGGAAATTAGTCCCATATTGCTTTTAGAAATAAATATCTACCTCTTCTAGCTCTATAAAAAGGATCCTAAGCCTCTAAGAAAGGGAGAGGGTTGGAAGGGAAGCTAAGGTATAGGGTGGAAGTCAAGCTCGGGATTAAAGGTTGCTTCAAAGCTGCAGTGCTGCTGAGAAGAAGAGCCGGTCTTCTACGCCATCTTCATGCCTACGCCGATCTGCGATCTTCATCTAGTCTTTTCCTTTAATTTCTTGTATTAAAATTCTGAATTTTCTTTAATTTCTTGTATTTAAATTCTGCATCTTAGTTTTAAATTTAATAAAGAAAGTTTTATTATTCTTTTCAATTCTAGCTCTTTAAATTATTTATTCTTTATTGCTTTTTTAATTTTACTATAAGTAGTTGCTAAGATCTAAATAGTAGATCTTAGTATCAAATTTATTTTTACATAATTTAAATTCTATTTTTATTTATAGATCTATTTTTTGACTTTATTTTTAAAAAAAAAAATCCTTGCTTTCTTTTCTTGAAAAAAAAAAAAATCAAAGATTTTAGAAATAAATCATTGCCTCTCTATGGATTCGACCCGACTCACCACTTTCTTCATAATTTTTAGTTAGTTTAAAAAGTAAAGAGTCGGATTTAAATTGATAAACACGGTGTCTTAACGACAGCATCGTGTCCCTATCAAGTTTTTGGCGCCATTGCCGGGGAGGCATAAAAATTAAAATTTCTTTATTTCTTTGATTTTTTTTACTGCCTACTCATTATTTTTTTATTTATTTTGCAGAAAAGAAAAAAAAAAAAGGAACAAGGAAGATTAGGGCACGAACAAAACTCTCAATCCTATTCGGTGAGATCATTCCTAAACCCTAAATCTCTTTCTTTATTTTTAATATTTGCTTTATTTTAAATTAATTAAAAATATTACCTACATAAACCTAATTAAAAATCTCATCACAAGATTAGAAACCCTAATTATTTAGAGCATCCATCATATTAGTTTTTATTCTTATTTTTGGTGATTGCTGGAGTCAAGGTAAGCCTTTTTATAATTTAATTAATTAGTTTAAATTGCATAGAACTCTTTGATTGGAATTTTTTTTTTTTTTTGCATATTTCATATTAAACCAAATTAAGGGCACAACCCATTAAATAAGATAAGGTGGGGATTTGATCACCCTTCCTTAGCCCACAAACAACCAACCAGCATCCTGCATTAACCCAAACCTTAACTCTTAAAATCAATTAGACATTAACCTTTAAGGATATTCGAGCTCAATAGGACAAGAAATCCTAAGAGTTGAACCAAGTTAGGATTAATCAATTTGACTGATGTCTAGGAAAGTGGTTCAGGGACGATTGGGCCCGAAAGAAGGTGGTTACTTAATTGGTTCTGTTCGCTTACCTGGCCAAGCACAATTGGTGTCTAAGGCAAGCAACGGAGGGACTCCCACCGACTTTACACTTACCTGGCCAGTTGATTGGTTAATCCTCTATTTAGAGGGCTTGAAGGTGATCTTGGCAGTTAGGAGCTGTCTAGATCTAGGATAACTCTTAGTCAGGATTGATTGCCTAACTTGTTTGCCAAATAAAACATAAAAATTAACTCCTCCCTATCTTCTCCAGATTTAAGATTCTTTAGGATTTTTCCTCTTCTTTCTTTCTCTCTTCTTTTCTTAAAAAAAAATAAATAAATAAATAAATTAAAATAATAATAATAATAATTTAAAAAAAAAAAAATTGAACCATATATCAAATTGCACTAGTACATGCATGGTAGAAGATCACTTTTACCTGACCTAGTTAAACCAGATCCTGAAATTGAAAGACTAATTCATTTAAGACTAGATAATCAAATGGCTGGAAATCGTGAAAAACCACCTAGGCAGATGAAGGAATACTTTATTCCTTCCACCTACAACCCATCAACTTGCATCCACATACCTGATATCCCTGCTAGCCACTATGAGATTAAGTCGACCACAATCCAGATGCTCCCATCTTTTTATAGGAATGCCAATGAAGACCCTTACAAACATCTGGATGAGTTCTTAGAAATCTGCTCTATGGTAAAAATTCAGAATTTTTCTGATGATGCCCTTAGACTGACCTTGTTCCCTTTCTCATTAAAAGATAAAGCCAAGTACTGGCTTGGCACATTAGGAAGAACAATTCAAACATGGGCAGAGATGCAACATGAATTTCTTAAGAAATTTTATCCCATAGGACGAACCAATACCATGAGGCGAGCCATCACGGGATTTGCTCAGCTTCCAGGGGAACAAATTCATGAATCATGGGAAAGACTTAAGGAACTCCTTAGAAAATGCCCACACCATGGTCTATCTAAGTGGCAAATTGTACAAGCTTTCTATGAAGGTTTAGGAGATCAATATAAGCAGATGGTTGATGCATCCTGTGGAGGTGCATTCATGAGCAAAAGTGAGGATGAAGCTTATACCTTGTTTGAAACTTTAAGTGAAAACTCTATTAACCATGCTTCATTATCTTCTTATGAAAGATCAATTTCTCAACAAAAACGGGCAGGAATTTATGAGATCAAAACTTCGGAACTCAATTCTAAGGCAGATTTGAACATAATAGCACAAAAATTAGATAAAGTCGACCTTATTGCACAGAAATTAGATCAATTCCTAAACTTAGGTCAACAATCCCCTGCACAATACACACCAGCTTCTAATTATCAAGTGATTTGCTCTATTTGTGCTAGCCCAACACATCATGTAAGTGAATGTCCCACGGTTGCACAATTACCACCTCTTATCCAAGAACAAGTCCAAGCTGCTCAAGGTTACTCAAAACCACTTAATGACCCATATTCAAATTCATATAATCCTGGTTGGAGAAACCATCCTAATTTCTCTTGGAAACCACAACAAACTCAGGCTCAGACCCAAATCCCACCAGTTCAGAATTATCAAAATAGGCCCCAATACCAGAACTATGCCTATAATAAGGGTCAGCCTAGTCAGTCTTCTCAACCACTACATTATAATCAACCCTCATACCCACCTCCTCAACAGACCAATCTAGCCGACGATAAATTCAATCAACTTCAACAATTAATTCTAAGCCAACAACAATCAATCGCCAGACTAGAAGCTCAAATAGGACAAATAGCTGAGTCTAGCATGAGGAGAGAACCGGGTCAATTACCAAGCCAACCAATTGCAAATCCTAAAAATAATCCATCCAATGTCTATCAACCACCTGGATTTACTCATCCATCTAACATTCCACCTAAGAACCCCCAATTAGAAAATGCCAAAGCAATATCTGAACTTAGAAGTGGTAGGATTCTTAAGGACCCATATCAAGACCAGGTGATAGAGGCCAATACTGATGTTAGCCAAGATGAGAAATTTGAAGAAGAGGATAATCATATAGAAGAACTTGAGCTTATGACTGGTACTGACACTGATAAGATGGATAAAGAAAAGAAGAGAACAGATGAATTAGCTGAGACATATAAACCCAAAGCCCCGTTCCCTTCGGCCTTAGAAGCAGGCTCTTTTTTCGCAAAAAGCAAGAAACACGCAACAAGGAGCTAATGGAACTATTTAAACAAGTTCATATTAATTTACCCCTCATCGATGCAATTCAGCATGTTCCAGCCTATGCTAAATTTCTTAAAGAACTCTGTACCCAAAAGCGTGAGCCACGAACCACCAAAAGAGTTATGCTATCCGAGGATGTAAGTGCGGTCCTGTTAAATCCAATACCTCAAAAGATGAAAGATCCTGGTGCACCCTTAATTTCATGTGTTATTGGAGGTATAACCTTTGACCGAGCATTACTAGACTTAGGAGCTAGTGTAAACCTCCTTCCAACCTCGGTTTATGAAAAATTTGGGATTGGAGAATTAAAACCCACGTCAGTCATTTTGCAATTAGCTGATAGATCTATAAAAACACCGCGTGGTTTAATTGAGGATGTTCTAGTTAGAGTAGATAAATGTTATTTTCCTGTAGACTTTCTCATACTTGACATGGAACCATCCCAAGAGCTGAACCAAAATCCCATAATTTTAGGACGTCCATTCTTAGCAACCGCGAATGCCAATATCAACTGTAAAATGGGAGCTATGGATATTTCTTTTGGGAATCAAAAAGTAAGAATTAATGTTTTTAATACCCCAAAGTACACCCAAGAGGAGGAAGACTGCTTTGTAATCAATCAGATAGATGAAATAGTTGAATCTAATTCCTCCTTAGATTTACTACAAGATGATGAACCCACTGAAGATACTCAAACCCAGGAAGTAAATACCCTACTTAATTTACCTCAACCATCACATTCATTACCTTGGTCAGTGAAAATTGAGCCCTTACCTGAGCGAAAAATTGAACCACTACGTCCTTCAATTCAGGCCCCACCACAACTTGAACTAAAACCTTTACCTGAATCACTTAAGTATGTATTTTTAGGATCAAAGAAAACCCTACCAGTAATAATTGCTTCCAACTTAACTACTGAACAGAAAAACCAATTGGTAAATATTCTAAAAACATATAAAGAGGCCATAGGGTGGACCGTTGCCGATTTAAAAGGAATTAGTCCGTCAATATGCATGCACCATATTTATACAGAAGATAATGCCAAACCAACTCGAGAGATGCAAAGAAGGCTTAATCCTAACATGCAAGAAGTAGTCAAGAAAGAAGTAATTAAATGGTTAGATGCTGGAATTATTTATCCTATCTCTGACAGCCACTGGGTGAGTCCTACACAAGTTGTTTCAAAAAAATCTGGACTTACGGTTGTCCGCACTGAACATGAAAACTTAGTACCAACACGACTTTTCCACTGGGTGGCGTGTCTGCATAGATTATAGAAAACTCAATACAACCACCCAAAAAGATCACTTTCCCTTACCCTTTATCGATCAAATCCTAGAAAGACTAGCAGGCCAACAATACTTTTGCTTTTTAGATGGATACTCGGGATACAATCAGGTAGCAATCTACCCAGGAGATCAAGAAAAGACCACCTTTACATGTCCTTATGGAACCTTTGCTTTCCGTAGAATGCCATTCGGATTATGTAATGCACCTGCAACTTTTCAACGGTGCATGATGTCAATATTTTCAGACATGATAGGAGATTTCTTAGAAATATTCATGGATGACTTTTCAGTCTTTGGAGAATCTTTTGAGAGTTGTCTCAACAATTTGAAGAAAATATTAAAACGATGTATTGAGGCTAATCTAGTGTTAAGCTAGGAAAAGAGCCACTTCATGGTTCAAGAAGGGATCGTTTTAGGACACATATAGTATCCAAGAAAGGGATTGAGGTAGATAAAGCTAAAGTTGAACTAATTTCTAAACTTCCTCCTCCCACTTCTGTCAAACAAATTCGATCTTTTCTTGGTCATGTAGGATTCTATCATCGCTTCATCAAAGAGTTCTCTAAAATTTCTCGTCCTTTGTGTAATCTCCTTGCTAAAGGATGTTTCTTTTAACTTTGATGAAAATTGTCTTAAAGCTTATGAAATCTTAAAAGAAGCTGTGACCAAAGCTCCAATCATACAACCTCCTA
>QRFJ01000999.1:279278-307062 GCA_006176705.1 Cocos nucifera
GACCTTATTGCACAGAAATTAGATCAATTCCTAAACTTAGGTCAACAATCCCCTGCACAATACACACCAGCTTCTAATTATCAAGTGATTTGCTCTATTTGTGCTAGCCCAACACATCATGTAAGTGAATGTCCCACGGTTGCACAATTACCACCTCTTATCCAAGAACAAGTCCAAGCTGCTCAAGGTTACTCAAAACCACTTAATGACCCATATTCAAATTCATATAATCCTGGTTGGAGAAACCATCCTAATTTCTCTTGGAAACCACAACAAACTCAGGCTCAGACCCAAATCCCACCAGTTCAGAATTATCAAAATAGGCCCCAATACCAGAACTATGCCTATAATAAGGGTCAGCCTAGTCAGTCTTCTCAACCACTACATTATAATCAACCCTCATACCCACCTCCTCAACAGACCAATCTAGCCGACGATAAATTCAATCAACTTCAACAATTAATTCTAAGCCAACAACAATCAATCGCCAGACTAGAAGCTCAAATAGGACAAATAGCTGAGTCTAGCATGAGGAGAGAACCGGGTCAATTACCAAGCCAACCAATTGCAAATCCTAAAAATAATCCATCCAATGTCTATCAACCACCTGGATTTACTCATCCATCTAACATTCCACCTAAGAACCCCCAATTAGAAAATGCCAAAGCAATATCTGAACTTAGAAGTGGTAGGATTCTTAAGGACCCATATCAAGACCAGGTGATAGAGGCCAATACTGATGTTAGCCAAGATGAGAAATTTGAAGAAGAGGATAATCATATAGAAGAACTTGAGCTTAAGACTGGTACTGACACTGATAAGATGGATAAAGAAAAGAAGAGAACAGATGAATTAGCTGAGACATATAAACCCAAAGCCCCGTTCCCTTCGGCCTTAGAAGCAGGCTCTTCTCGCAAAAAGCAAGAAACACGCAACAAGGAGCTAATGGAACTATTTAAACAAGTTCATATTAATTTACCCCTCCATCGATGCAATTCAGCATGTTCCAGCCTATGCTAAATTTCTTAAAGAACTCTGTACCCAAAAGCGTGAGCCACGAACCACCAAAAGAGTTATGCTATCCGAGGATGTAAGTGCGGTCCTGTTAAATCCAATACCTCAAAAGATGAAAGATCCTGGTGCACCCTTAATTTCATGTGTTATTGGAGGTATAACCTTTGACCGAGCATTACTAGACTTAGGAGCTAGTGTAAACCTCCTTCCAACCTCGGTTTATGAAAAATTTGGGATTGGAGAATTAAAACCCACGTCAGTCATTTTGCAATTAGCTGATAGATCTATAAAAACACCGCGTGGTTTAATTGAGGATGTTCTAGTTAGAGTAGATAAATGTTATTTTCCTGTAGACTTTCTCATACTTGACATGGAACCATCCCAAGAGCTGAACCAAAATCCCATAATTTTAGGACGTCCATTCTTAGCAACCGCGAATGCCAATATCAACTGTAAAACGGGAGCTATGGATATTTCTTTTGGGAATCAAAAAGTAAGAATTAATGTTTTTAATACCCCAAAGTACACCCAAGAGGAGGAAGACTGCTTTGTAATCAATCAGATAGATGAAATAGTTGAATCTAATTCCTCCTTAGATTTACTACAAGATGATGAACCCACTGAAGATACTCAAACCCAGGAAGTAAATACCCTGCTTAATTTACCTCAACCATCACATTCATTACCTTGGTCAGTGAAAATTGAGCCCTTACCTGAGCGAAAAATTGAACCACTACGTCCTTCAATTCAGGCCCCACCACAACTTGAACTAAAACCTTTACCTGAATCACTTAAGTATGTATTTTTAGGATCAAAGAAAACCCTACCAGTAATAATTGCTTCCAACTTAACTACTGAACAGGAAAACCAATTGGTAAATATTCTAAAAACATATAAAGAGGCCATAGGGTGGACCGTTGCCGATTTAAAAGGAATTAGTCCGTCAATATGCATGCACCATATTTATACAGAAGATAATGCCAAACCAACTCGAGAGATGCAAAGAAGGCTTAATCCTAACATGCAAGAAGTAGTCAAGAAAGAAGTAATTAAATGGTTAGATGCTGGAATTATTTATCCTATCTCTGACAGCCACTGGGTGAGTCCTACACAAGTTGTTCCAAAAAAATCTGGACTTACGGTTGTCCGCACTGAACATGGAAACTTAGTACCAACACGACTTTCCACTGGGTGGCGTGTCTGCATAGATTATAGAAAACTCAATACAACCACCCGAAAAGATCACTTTCCCTTACCCTTTATCGATCAAATCCTAGAAAGACTAGCAGGCCAACAATACTTTTGCTTTTTAGATGGATACTCGGGATACAATCAGGTAGCAATCTACCCAGGAGATCAAGAAAAGACCACCTTTACATGTCCTTATGGAACCTTTGCTTTTCCGTAGAATGCCATTCGGATTATGTAATGCACCTGCAACTTTTCAACGGTGCATGATGTCAATATTTTCAGACATGATAGGAGATTTCTTAGAAATATTCATGGATGACTTTTCAGTCTTTGGAGAATCTTTTGAGAGTTGTCTCAACAATTTGAAGAAAATATTAAAACGATGTATTGAGGCTAATCTAGTGTTAAGCTGGGAAAAGAGCCACTTCATGGTTCAAGAAGGGATCGTTTTAGGACATATAGTATCCAAGAAAGGGATTGAGGTAGATAAAGCTAAAGTTGAACTAATTTCTAAACTTCCTCCTCCCACTTCTGTCAAACAAATTCGATCTTTTCTTGGTCATGTAGGATTCTATCGTCGCTTCATCAAAGAGTTCTCTAAAATTTCTCGTCCTTTGTGTAATCTCCTTGCTAAGGATGTTTCTTTTAACTTTGATGAAAATTGTCTTAAAGCTTATGAAATTTTAAAAGAAGCTGTGACCAAAGCTCCAATCATACAACCTCCTAATTGGTCACTACCTTTTGAAATTATGTGCGATGCCTCAGATTTTGCCATAGGAGCTGTCCTAGGCCAAAGGGTAAACAAATGTCCTGTAGTGATCTATTATGCTAGTAGAACTCTGAATGAAGCACAAATGAATTATACCACCACTGAAAAAGAGTTGCTAGCCATTGTGTTTGCCCTAGAAAAGTTTAGATCATATTTATTAGGATCAAAAATCATAATTTACTCGGATCATTCAGCCTTGAGATACCTGCTCTCAAAGAAAGATGCTAAACCATGATTAATTAGATGGATTTTACTGTTACAAGAATTTGACATTGAAATTCGAGATAAGAAGGGATCTAAAAATGTTGTAGCAGACCATCTGTCTAGGATCCTAGTGAAAGATAATGAACCTGTATCAATCAGAGAATCTTTTCCAGATGAACAATTGTTAACAGTTTCACATACAAAGACTCCTTGGTTTGCAAATATTGTCAATTACTTAGTCATAGGACAAATTCCTGATGGCTGGTCTAAGAATGAAAAGGATCGATTCTTTGCTCAAATCAAATATTATTTTTGGGAAGATCCTGAGCTTTTTAGAATTTGTGCTGATCAAATCATTCGTAGATGTGTTCCTGAATCTGAACAATGGAGTATCTTACAATTTTGTCATACTCTTGCTTGTGGAGGACACTTTTCTGGACGAAAAACTGCGGCCAAAGTGTTACAAAGTGGTTTTTATTGGCCAACATTATTTAAGGATGCCCATACTTTTAGTCAGGAGTGTTTTAAGTGTCAAGCCTTAGGGAATATTTCAAAGAAAGACATGATGCCTTTGAACCCCATTTTAGTGGTTGAAATTTTTGATGTATGGGGAATTGATTTTATGGGACCTTTTCCACCTTCCAATGGATTTGAATACATTTTGGTAGCTGTTGATTATGTTTCTAAATGGATTGAAGCAATAGCAACTCGAACCAATGATCATAAAGTAGTCCTAAAATTTATTCAGAAGAATATCTTTTCCAGGTTCGGATTTCCACGTGCTATCATTAGTGACGGGGGTACCCATTTTACAAATCATCAATTTAGAACTTTATTACGAAAATATGGGGTGACACATAAGATAGCTACACCATACCATCCGCAAACAAGTGGTCAGGTAGAAGTCTCTAATAGGGAAATCAAGAATATCTTACAAAAGACTATTAGGCCTGATCGAAAAGATTGGTCAGATCGATTGGATGATGCATTATGGGCCTATAGGACAGCTTATAAAACCCCCATTGGAATGTCTCCCTATAGATTAATCTATGGAAAAGCATGTCACCTTCCGGTAGAACTTGAACATAAAGCATATTGGGCAATAAAATAATTAAATTTTAATTTAAACAAAGCTGGTTCCAATCGGATGTTACAATTAAGTGAATTAGAAGAATTAAGGCAAGAAGCTTATGAAAATTCAAAAATTTATAAGGAAAAAATGAAAGCCTTCCATGATAAACATATTTCAAGAAAAACCTTTGAGCCAAATCAACAAGTCTGGTTATTTAACTCAAGGCTTCGATTATTTCCTGGAAAACTAAAATCCAGATGGGATGGACCTTATATAGTTAATCATGTATTCCCACATGGTGCAATTAAACTCTATGATCCCAGGACTAAAAATTTTTTTAAGGTAAATGGCCAAAGGCTTAAACCATATATTCGAAGGGATATCATTACATCGAAATATTGATCAAGTGCAATTAATAGAACCACAATGAATTAAACTGCATCTTGTCTGGCTGAAGACAATAAACTTAGCGCTTATTGGGAGGCAACCCAATACTTCTTGAATCTAATTTATTTTTTCTCTTTTAGGCTAAGTTGGAGAACCAAAAAGCGGGAGAAGGATCATAAGCTTCAAGACCCATGCTAAATAAATAAACATAATTTACACTCTTTTATTGAGGACAATGTCAATTCAGTTGGGTAAAAAGTAAAAAAAAAATATAAAAAAAATAATAATAATAAAAAAATAAAACAAATATATATATATATAAATAAATAAATCAATAAAAATAAAAATTAATAATAATAATAATAATAATAAAATAAATAAAATATTAAAAAATTTAAAAAAAATTAAATAAATAAATAAAATAAAAATAATAATATAAATAATAATAATAATAAAACTAATAATAAAAATAAAAATTTTGAACAAACCATATTTTGGGAAAGAGAATCTTAAGCAAAATAAACTAGGATAAGTAATAAAGTTAGAAAGTATTAACTAATAATGGTAGCGAGTCAAGAAGCAGATTATTTGGTCAGACCATTAGCAACCTACTTAGGTCATTTAAAGGCTAACAGCACTTCTACTTGCACATGCACACTAATGAAGCACAGCAGGTGTTTGATTATAAGGCTAAATTGAGGATTCAATTATCACTAAAAATTGATGGTTTATATATACTTCAATTAAAGAAACTTGAATTTAAGGAAAGAGCTACCTGCTTTCTAAAAAATAAAATTAAAAAAAAAAAAAGTGCAAAAAATAGAGTATATGTGGATTGCCCTAAACTAGAACTTTGCACCTTAAATGTAGAAGTTCACATCAAATGGTGAAGGGAAGGCCAGGATGCTCAGCACAATTTAAAAAAAAAAAAAAAAAAAAAAAAAAAAGTAGTGTGAAAGCTACCTTAATTCATGCACTTAACTTGGGAGTATATAAAACTAACCAAAATAGGTGATAAAAAGAAGATTCATTTGCCCTTTGAATCAACACCCAAATGCTAAGTTAGTATTCACGACACAAAGTGCTGAAAATCTTTAGATGAACTCTAAGAAAGTTTCTGATTAATCTGCCATGAAATTTACTTCTGAAACTCAATACTTAGTTAGTGATACTGTCTAAACTTTTGATCTTAAATTCTAGATTTATTTTTGTGAAGGAAGATCTCAACAAAATATGGTAATTGATCTAAACTAAATTCTTTCTTTACTCGAGGACGAGCAAAGCTTAAGTTGGGGGGTGTGATAAGCATCGTAAATTCACCAATAAAAGTATTAATTTATTAATTAATTTATATTAATTTTTAAGAATTATCAATCAATTTATATATAATTTTTGAAAAATTCATATTTTTATTAATTAAAAAATAATAAAAAATAAATAAAAATTAAGAAATAAAATTTTATTATTAAAAGAAAGAGCTCATTTTTCTGATCACAACGAAATAAATTTCAAGTAAAACGGAGCTAAAATGAAAAAGATATGAATTTTTAAAAAAATATAAAATAAATAAAAATTAAATAAAAAAAGAAAACGGCTCAACCGGCTCCGCAAGCCGAGCCACCAAGCCAAGCCGAGCCATCAAAGCCGACTCAGTCATTGAAGCCATCAGCCGGTCTACGATCCAGGCGTGGACCGCCAGCTCAGCAAAATCCGGCGAATCAGAGCCTGCCACGTGGTGGACCTAGACCCTTAAAGGGTCTACAAAATTTTATCGCGGCTCACAGGGCAATCTGGTCATTTCACTCGGATGACAGAAGCGTTGATTGGTTGCGGTGTGCGGTGCGGCCGGTCTACGCGGTCCATGGGAACAGTAATTGCGCGATCGGACGGCTGCGGTTGATTGCGGTTAAGATCGGACGGTCAGCATTTTTTTCGGTTGCCAATTTCACTCGGATCACCATCAAATGGCAGCGCCTGATTCCAGCTTCGATCCGACGGTCCAGAACGCTCCCGACAGTGATCAGGACTCCCGAAGCGCGATTTGCGGCCAGATTTCCTCGATCAAGCGCGATCGGACGGCCAGAATTTAATTCGAGCTGATCTGGGCTGATAGGCATCCGATTTTGACGATTTTTGAACCGTTCGATTTCTATCGGATAGCCTGATTTTACCAGATTTACCAGAGTCATAACAAAGTTGTTTTTATTCAAATTTTATTCAGATTTTTATGATTACAAAGGAAATTAGTCCCATATTGCTTTTAGAAATAAATATCTACCTCTTCTAGCTCTATAAAAAGGATCCTAAGCCTCTAAGAAGGGGAGAGGGTTGGAAGGGAAGCTAAGGTATAGGGTGGAAGTCAAGCTCCGGATTAAAGGTTGCTTCAAAGCTGCGGTGCTGCTGAGAAGAAGAGCCGGTCTTCTACGCCATCTTCATGCCTACGCCGATCTGCGATCTTCATCTAGTCTTTTTCCTTTAATTTCTTGTATTAAAATTCTGAATTTTCTTTAATTTCTTGTATTTAAATTCTGCATCTTAGTTTTAAATTTAATAAAGAAAGTTTCATTATTCTTTTCAATTCTAGCTCTTTAAATTATTTATTCTTTATTGCTTTTTAATTTTACTATAAGTAGTTGCTAAGATCTAAATAGTAGATCTTAGTATCAAATTTATTTTTACATAATTTAAATTCTATTTTTATTTATAGATCTATTTTTTTGACTTTATTTTTTAAAAAAAAAATCCTTGCTTTCTTTTCTTGAAAAAAAAAAAAAATCAAAGATTTTAGAAATAAATCATTGCCTCTCTGTGGATTCGACCCGACTCACCACTTTCTTCATAATTTTTAGTTAGTTTAAAAAGTAAAGAGTCGGATTTAAATTGATAAACACAGTGTCTTAACGACAGCATCGTGTCCCTATCACATGGTCATGTCGAGCTTCTCAAACTTCCTAGTCCTTGATCGTTGTCAAACAATGATCATGGACAAACTGTCCTTTTCTCATCTTAGTGCAAAAAAGCACATAGTTCGGCTCTTCTAACCATACAACTCTTGTAGGTGATTCTACATGGCCCTAGCAATCTTCATGTCCTCATGTAGGCATTGCAATTGACGCCAATATATAGCACAAGACCTTGTTATCATCTTCCTTCTATTTTTCTAGCACTTTTCATTGGTCAATGGTTAGACGGTTTGGTAACATTAGGGCTTCCTGGTCCATGACATAGCTAAGCTTTTCAAAACTCAAAATAATTTTTAAGTTCTTAAGCCAGTCCTTATAATTAAGTCAGGTTAGTCAATAGTTTTACAAGTGAAAGGGTTGGAGGCAAACATTTTCTAATAGAGAGAAGAAGATTTTAATTAAATTTTTGTAATTGATTGTTTTAGGGGTTTTATTTTAAAAATAAATTGGACTGTCACTATTTTCTCAAATCTTTCATACTCCTTGAGTGGAGAAATGAAAACCCTTCATGATTAGGGTTTTTAGTGGATACCATGGTCCCACTGATTGGCACACCATTTCATTTAACAGTTATTGGGATGTGTCAATTGATGAATGGACAAGTCTTATCCAATATTTCTCTAAGCATATTGCAGTAATCTTCGGTCTCTAAGTCCTAAAGCCTCACCTAATAGTTATTGACCCTATTCTTTAGTTAAGTCAAACCTACTATTCACTAGCAGGTGTAAAGCCAACATTGGATCCCTCACTTAATAGTAATTGGGTACGTCCAACCCCAACTTTTTCCTGAAGCATCTCATGCTAATAAAGTGGTTGCATCTTTCCTAATGCAACTAAACCACTATATCCAGTCGAGAATAATCAACATTGGAAAGGGTTCGCACATCTACGATGGTGAAAGACCACTATGTTAGATATATATGCCCTAGAAGCCAGATTGGCTGACACTTATAATACACTTCTAAGGATAAAATTATAATTTTAACTATAAATAATAAAATAAATTATTTTCTATCATAGTGTGTATTTGAAAGTATCTGTGATACATCTCTTAAGTTAATGATAATGATAGTTCATATTTTCAAGAGTTGAAAATTTAAAACATGAATTTTTATTATTAACTCATAAAATGCTTTCGACCGTAGGATCATCATGAGGATGGTGATTGATCCAAAAGATTGATGTACAATCACTTCTTTTGGATAGATGAGTTTTGAATCTACGGTATAGAGACACTAGAGCGAGAGTATAGGTACTCCTTAGAGAATGAGGAAACTGAGCATTATCATCTCAAGCAGTCATAAGAAAGTCTACCTTCTCATCGATGACTAGCTCGAAGCTGTAGTGGTGTGTCTAGTTTTTTGACCTAAGGTGCGTCAGCAGTTCACCTTGAGGGTGTTATAGTTTGACTACACCATAACTCGATCTTCTAGTCATTCAAAATCTTGAGGTGTATGTTGGCTATAGCATGTTCATTGTAGGAATTGGATTGCACCAATAGGAGATCTATCTACCTCGATAGATGAGGAGCAGCCCTATGATGATCATGAGAATCAAGTCCATAAGCCCATGGCCATGGCAGAATGAAATAATAGAAAAAGTTTCTATTAGGGTTTTCACATTGGACTTGAATCGAATGATTAATTCATATGACGGAAATTAATGTTTGACGAGATCACCTTAACCCTAATCCATTCAGGGCTCAAGATAGAGGAACTTAATCATATAGGTAACTGCACCAAGAGGTTCGCTTTTAGTTCTGATGGGTTGCCACCATATGCTGCTAGGTGTCACTGGCGAATTTTGGGAGCAATTAAAATAATTTGGTTGATCGATCATACTAATTGTCTGAATCAAAAAAGTTCTGATCCATCGAAAGGTATTTTGATGATGTCGATGATAGAGATCGCGACATATCCCATTACCATATGGAACTGAACCTAATTGGATCACACAAACAAAGGTTTGGATCTGGATACCATCAATTGAATTAATCCAGTTTAATTGATTTGAATAAGATTCAATTAGGTTCAAGAAAATCATGCTAACACACGATTGAGCCTAATGTTCTCCTTTAATAATCATTAAAGCTTGTCTCAACTGAGCCAAATATATTTGGGCTTACTCATAAACCTTGGTCTGACTGAAGCTTGTCCAGATCAAAAAGGGTTGTCTTAATTTATGAGATAAATTTGAGATAATACCTATCATTTTCGATCACCTGCTAAATCTTATTTTCGAACATTGGTCAAATATTGACCCTGAATACTTAGACATCAGTCCATATGTCATGCACCCATAGGAGAGTACCTGGGAACTTGTCCCCCTGCTAAAAAGCAGATAGAAAGGAGGTGCATGCTTAGGGAGGCATGCGCCCTATGAGGATAAAAGATGGAGTTTCATACAGATGGGACTCCAGGTTGCTTTAGGGGATTAAATTGTGTAGCGCCAAGAAGTCTTGTTTGACCCAGTCTTGGCGCCACCTTAGGAGAGTTTTGAGGGTCTCTCATCTAATTGGATCAGATGATCTCATCCCATCAATCAGATTTAGATCTGATTTCATAAAGGGCCGTGATTGACCAAGATGATGAGGCACTGCATGGCGCAGCAGGGTCTATATAAACCCTATCTGCACCTAGAATTTAATTCTTCTACCTTTAGCTCATGCCACATAGCCCCTCTCCCTCCTTCTCCATGCCACCCTCTGGTCCTCTCCTCTCCATGCCCAAGGGCTTTTGGGCATGAACAAGGTGCGATCCAAGCAAGTGAAAGGCATCAGGAAAGAAAGAAGGCAGCACTGCTGTAAGAGACAGTAGTTGTTCTTCAAAAGTAGTTTTGAAAATCTTTAAGATTAGATCTAGATCTAATTTTTAGAGGATTGATTGAGAAAAAAAAGATCTTCAGATCCTGCCCGAGTGGATACCGATAGAGGTCAGGCACTTGCATGGCTACATTCAAAACCTCAGGCAAACATCAAGATCATCATAGGATAATTGGATTACCCAAAATAAAGACATAATTAAATTAAATTTAATTTTTATTTTTATTTTTATTATTAGATCAATAAGATCAGATTTGAAGAATCTCATATCTAATTAGGATCTTAGAGGAAAAATTTTTGAAATATCCCTCCTGATCCAATCAGATCTGAACGAACCTAATTCAAAAAATAGATTTTTTCCTTCATGCTAGACTTATATCTATGAGGAGATTTAATTAAGATCTCTTTAATCCTAATTGTTAATTTACATTCAATGTGAATCCATAATTATATTGGATTTACTGGTGTGATCCTAGCTTAGTCTGACCAAGACCGGACTCATGGTGCAATGCAAATATGGTGAACTCAACTCTAAGCACCTCAAATAGAAATTGGTTAACCAAATTAGCCAAACCAAATTAGCCAGGTAAGTGAAAATTGGTTGGAGGCTTCCCGTGCAATCCAATTGCAACGATCCTAATTAAATAACTACCTCTCTAAATACTTGCCTTACACACCAATAGGTTAGCCTCTTCTAATTGGGTTCATCTTTTGGTTCCTCACCATAGATTGCCTAATTATAACCATTTTAATGTATATTCATGATACATCCTACATCAAGGGTTGTAGTGATTCATTGCGATCACCACATGCATCCATGAAGTACAAATGCAATTATCTCATAATCAAAGAATAAAATCTCATTTTATTTAATTAGCTTCTTTTCTTAAAAGGTATTTTTGGTTAAGGGATTCATCTTTAATCATCCTAGGACAATCTTTCAGCAAAACTTTCATTATGCTAGGGCAACCTTATGTTAGGATGATCTAAAATTAACCCTAAACCTATCTAATTAGATCTATGATTCAAACTTCTATTTTAATCTAAATTTTAGATCTAATAAATCTCATATCTAATCTAAATTTAAAGATCTAATCTAAATTTAGAGATCTAATCAACTTTCAGATCTAATCTAAAATTTGAAATAAAAATTTAGATTTGAGCAGAATTTTTAGATCTAATCTAAACATAAATCATTAATGTAGATCTAATTAGATTTTTAGATCCAATCTGAATTTCTGATCTGATTAATTTTAGATCTAATCTAAATATTTATATCTAAATCTTGATCTTAAAGTTATGATTTAAAATGGCTCTGATACCAGTTGAAGGAATTTTTTTATCGTGTATGTCAAATCTAGATCAAAAATCTACAGCGAAAGTGATCTGATCCGACATGCGCATGTATAAGATCGTATCTCATATAGTTAGGAGTCATCATAAGTTTAAGATCTAAAAAATAAAATAATTATTAAAGCATGAAGAATGTTTCTTCACCTTTGCATGGATAGTAATTCACCATGATTCGATGATCATGGTATTTCTTGAGGTTCCTCATAGAGCCATACATGTGTTTGGCCTCTACAGGTATCTGTGAGCTTAGAAGTGGCACTTCCAAGTCTTGAAAATATGAGAAGATGGATCATGGAAAGATGAAAGCAAGTCGGAAGAAGAATCAGTCTCAATAGTAAAATTCAGAAACTGGGTCGGCTCACTCTGAGACTGAGCCGACTCAATTGGAAACTGGAGCAACTCAGTTGAGAATTGGATCGGCTAGATCTTAAAGACAAATCTAGAAAAAGAGCAGTATTTTTGGACTATTGGCATAGTACACAACTGGGTTGGCTCAGTCTGGGACTGAGCCGATCCAGTCGCAGGTTAGCCGGCTCAGTCTGAAACTAGGCCAACTCAATTTTTATGGGTTATTATTTTATGTACGTGGATTGTTTGAATTTGGAGAGCTTTTCTATGAGCTTGGACTTGATCCTTTGTAAAGTATATATACTGAAAATAAGTCAAGGTTGTAAGAGTGCTGAAATATACTAAATAAAAGCTCTTTTCTTTCAAAAATCTCTTCTTCTCTATTCCTTGATTTATTTGATCGTACTTTCATAGAGATCTCTAAGAGTACTTTCTTGTTGCTTGGTTAATCACCGATGGCCATGCCAATCCATGTGGAAAGAGCACATATTCTCAATATTTGGTATCAGAGCGGTGTTATGTGGAAGGAAGGAAGACACTTAGGATTTACTACATCCAGGATCTGTTGCACCAGATTTTATCCTAAAACTTCTAGTTTTCTTCATGATTGTCTCTAGATTAAGGTGGAGATTATTTACACGGAGGAATGGTGATACAGAAGTTTGAAAAGAGGATCTAGGACTAGTTAGATCTTCTTTGAAGTATAGTTTTACTAGTGTGTGATCGTGAAGGATGTTAGGGATCTATTCTTGACTTGTTTGAAGTTATAGGATCAAGTGGATTCAAGGTGAATTTTGAGAAGTTTGATGGCAAGAAAAATTTTATCCTATGGCAGTAAAGAGTAAAGGACTTATTGGTTCAATAGTGGATCTACAAGGTCTTAACAAAAGAAAGGCCAAAAAAGATCAGTGCTGAGGATTGGGAAGAGTTGGAGAAAATTGCTTTTAGCATAATTCGGATGTGCTTGGTCGATCAGATTTTGCTCGAGGTTTGCATAGAGACTACGGCAAAGGGGCTTTAGGAGATACTGGAGAACACATACATGGGGAAGAACATAATGAACAAGCTATGGTTGAAGAAATAGCTGTATAGTCTAAGGATGCCCAAAGGTAGAGATCTTGTTGCACATATCCAAAGGTTCAATCAAGTGTATTCTGAGGTGATGAGTTTGGATGTAAAGATCGATGAGGAGGATCGGGCATTGCTGCTATTATGTTCTCTCCCAGGTTCGTATGATAGTCTCATAACAACTCTAATTTATGGGAAGAAGATCCTAAACTATGAAGAGGTTATTGGTATGCTCAGATCAAATGAGCAAAGGGAGAAGATCTGTAAAAAAGACCTTAAGTTTGAGATCTTGGCTATGAACGAAAGACAGGTAAGATCAAATGAAAAGACAAGAGAAAAATTCAAGGATAGGTCAAAGTCTCATGATCAGAGAAACATAACATTGAAATGTTATAAATGTCATCAGCCTAGATACCTGAGGAGAGATTGTTCCCTTTTGAGATCAGAAAAAGAAAAAGGCCAGCAAGGAAGATGATACAGCTTCTGTGAGCAGTGGAGAAGACCTGCTAGTTGTATTAGATGGATCCACAGAGTGTGATACTATGTGGATATTAGATTCAACATGCTCGCACCACTATACTTCTCATCGAGAGTGGTTTCTACCTACCAGAAGGCCGATGATGGAAGTATCAGCCTTGGAGATGATCACCCATGCAAAGTAGCTGAAATTGACTCTATCAGGATGAGGATGTACGATGGAATCATTCATACATTATCAAATGTCAGGTATGTATCGAAGTTGAAAAAGAATTTAATTTCTTTGGACTACTTAGAGAAGTAAGTTTATGCTTTTAGTAGCCAGGCTGGGAGTGGATGTCTGAAAATTTCCAAGGGAGCTTTGGTGATGATGAGAGATAGAAGATTGAGCAATAATTTTTATAGAATGGAAGGCTCGGTGATAAATGATAGTGCAGAGATGCTAGCAGCGGCATGGAAGGATCATATTTTATATCGACTGTGGCACTATCAAATGGATCATATGAGTGACCATGGACTCATAAAACTAAGTAGAAGAGGTATGATCCCAACCCTAAAGAAGGAGGGCATAGATCTTTATGAGCCATGTATCTTTGGCAAACAGCATAGGATGAAGTTTGCCAGAAGTATCAAGCGCAGCGAGGGAGTGCTGGATTTAGTACATTTGGAAGTATGGGGACTAGCTCCTATATCAGCTAGAGGTGGGGCAAAATACTTTATTACTTTTATTGATGATTTCTCAAGGAATGTATGGATTTATCTGATCAGAGAATAATTAGAGG
The DNA here is from genome assembly GCA_006176705.1 of Cocos nucifera. Taxonomy (NCBI): domain Eukaryota; kingdom Viridiplantae; phylum Streptophyta; class Magnoliopsida; order Arecales; family Arecaceae; genus Cocos; species Cocos nucifera. The sequence goes on from QRFJ01000999.1 coordinate 293,728, forward strand.
TGTTTGCTCGGTTCAAAGCCTGGAGAGCTGAAGTAGAGAAGGAGTCAAAGAGATAGGTAAAGTGTCTGAGGTCGAACAATGAAGGGGAGTATATTAGCCTGGAGTTTAGGAGGTATTATGAGAAAAATGGTATCAAACACCATTATACGGTGAGGATGACTCTCCACCAGAATGGTATTGTAGAGAGGATGAACCAATCACTGATCGAGAAGGCACGAAATTTGAGGCTGCAGACATCACTCCCAAAGTTCTTTTAAAGTGATGCTCTAACTTTTTCTTATTTTTTTGTGAACAGGTCCCCTCATTATAAGCTGAATGGAGACATTCCAGAAGAGATCTGGAGTGGAAAGAAGGTGGAGCTTGGCCATCTAAAAGTCTTCAGTTGCACAGCCTATGCACATGTGGAGGCAACTTAGAGGAGCAAATTGGACCAAAAATCTCAAAAGATGATATTTATAGGATATCCACAAGGAGTCAAGGGGTACCTACTGTGAAACTTTTAGGCACAGAAGTCAGTGATCAGTAAAGATATTATCTTTGATGAGAAGAGCATCTTGAGAAGGTCTGGGATAGATGAAACTGGAGAAATAAAGATGAACAGCGGTGGCCAGTCAGAGAATAATGGTATGCAGGTTACATCCACTTATAGGAGTGTTCCTATTGAGGTGGAGCTAGATAGAAAAGTATTATCTCAGATTGAAAATCAGCATAAAGGGTCGGTAGTTCAAATAGATGTGTAGGAGCAGCCACAGACATCAGATAAAGATGTGCCAGTAAGAGTGGCTTTACACAAGCCCCAGCGTACTATTACGAGACTGATTAGATATGGCATTGATGAGGTTATCTCCTATGCACTCATCACTGCTAATGGAGATCCAAAGAATTATGCAGAGGCCATGGAGAGTGAGGATCATGATTCATGGATGCAGGTCATGATGGAGGAGATGGAATCACTTAAGAAGAATCAGACATGGCAGCTGGTGGATCTTCCAGAGGGTGCTCGACCTATTGGCTCAAAGTGGATGTTCACAAAGAAAGAAGCACCTTCAGAATAAGGTGGAATCAGATTCAAAGCAAGGCTGGTAGCAAAAGGATACTCACAAAGAAAAGGAATTGACTACACAAAAATTTTCTCTCCTATGATGCATCATACATCTATTCGAGTTTTGCTACCACTGGTAGCATAGCATAACATGAAATTGGAATAGATGGACGTAAAAATGGCCTTCCTTCATGGAACTTTGGAGGAAAGAATCTACATAAAGCAGTCGATGGTTTCATGGAGATGGGATAGGAAGAAAAAGTGTGTTTACTCAGAAAGTCTTTATATGGCTTGAAACAATTCCCTTATCAATGGTATCAAAGGTTTGATAGCTTTGTCTTGAGCCTGGGTTTCAGCAGATGTGAACATAATTATTGTATCTACGTCAAGGATGTAGATGAGGAGGATGCCCTGTATCTGTTATTGTATATAGATGATATGCTCATAGCCAGTAGAAGCATGGATGCTGTGAAAAGGTTGAAAAGGGCATTATCATCTAAATTTGAGAGGAAAGATTTAGGTCCAATTAAGAAAATCCTTGGAATGGAGATTTGCAGAGATAGGTGCAAAGGAGTGCTCCATTTGTCACAAGAAAAGTATATCCAGAAGATTCTGAAGAGATTTAGGATGGAGAAGGCCAAACCTGCAGAGACGTCATTATCGAGCCATATGTCTCTCTCCAAGTTATAGTGCCCCCAATTAAAAGAGGAGAGAGAGCACATGGAATGAGTCCCTTATGCAAATGCTGTAGGCAGTGTAATGTACACTATGTATTATAGACCAGATATAGTGCATGCTGTAAGCATGATTAGTAGATACATGGCTAACCTTGGGAAGGAACACTAAAAAGCATTGAAATGGATATTGAGATATCTGCATGGAACAAGAAATTATGGTTTGATGTTTGGTGGGCAGCTGGAAGGATTTGAAGAACAATCTATGAAGATGTATGAAGGTTCAGATCCTCTGAAAGGATTTGTTGATGCAAATTATGCTGGTGATCTTGATACAAGAAGGTCTACTACTAGATACCTCTTCTGCGTATATGGTGGATCGGTGTCTTGGAGATCAATCCTTCAGTCAATCACGATCTTGTCTACCATAGAGGTCGAGTACATTAGGATAACAGAGGCTACGAAGGAAGCCCTTTGGCTTAGGAGGTTGATTGATGAGTTGGGGGTGGAGCAGAGCAAGGTTACACTATTCAGTGATAGTCATAGTGCTCTGTTATTGGCATAAAACCCAGTCTATCATGCGCGCACAAAACATATAGATGTGAGATACCACAGGATCAGAAAGCTAGTGGAGGAAGGTGAAGTGAAACTGATGAAGGTCCATACCAAGGAGAATCAGTCTGATGTACTCATGAAGGTACTCTCTAGAGACAGCTTTCAGAGATATATGGCATGGATGGGTCTATTGAGAAGAGATGAATTCACAAGGACTTGGAAGTACAAAGGTGGAGAATGTGAGCTTAGAAGTGGCACTCTCAAGTCTTGAAAATATGAGAAGATAGATTATGGAAAGACGAGAGCGAGTCGAAAGAAGAATCAGTCTCAATAGTAAAGTTCAAAAACTGGATCGGCTCACTCTGAGACTAAGCCGGCTCAGTTGAAAATTGGGTTGGCTTAGTCCACGACTGGATCAACTAGGTCTCAGAGGAAAATTCAGACAAAAAGCAGCATTTTGGGGCTATTGGCATGATACACAACTTGGTCGGCTCAGTCTGGGAGTGAGCCGACCCCATCGCAAGTTAGCCGGCTCAGTCTGAAACTGGGCTGGCTCAATTTTCGTGAATTATTATTTTATGTACGTGGATTATTTTGGTTTAAAAAAATTTTCTATGAGCTTGGACTTGACCCTTTATAAAGTATATATATCAGAAATAGGTCAAAGTTGTAAGAGTGCTGAAATATATTGAATAAAAGCACTTTTCTTCTAAAAATTTATTCTTCTCTTCTTCTCTATTTTTTGATTTATTTGATCATGCTTCTATAGAGATCTTTGAGAAGTACTTTCTTATTGCTTGGCTAATCACCGACGGCCATGCCAATCCATGTGGGAAGAGCGCATATTCCCAACAGTATCTACTTGGGATTGACCTAGGATATTCCTCTCATTCTTGATCCTTCTTCTTCAAGATGGATTTACATGCACTTAATCAGCCTTGGTCAACTATTGATCAGCATGATCTAGATTCTCTCTTCCTTGGCTTAGATCTGAATCACCAGCCTTCCTGGATCAACTCTTGATCCTTCTTCTTCCTTCCTAAGCATAAATCTAAATCACCAGTATCTAGATGCCTAGAGAACAAGGGATGCCCAAACTGATGCATGCTAATCTATCACTATGGTAAGTACACCAATCGATCAAGTAATAAAGTAAGTGGTAGAGTATCATCCCTAGAGGATCAAAAATAAGTACTAAAAATATTTTTTTCTAAGCTTTATTTAGAGATTAATGAGAATTAAGAAAAATAAGAAGAAATAAAGAAATAAATTAATAAATTGCAAGGAAATAGAGAATGTATAACTTTTAGGATTTTAAACTCAAGAGCAATAGGTTACTAAGGCAATCGGTTCACCAACTCAATCAATATAATATTCAAGTATTTAAATAAATTAGGTTAATTTTATTTCATATGACGGTGGAGTCTCCTAGATTATTCACTATCCTTTGGTGCAGGCATAGCAAAACTATCAATATCTATTAACTACTCTTTGATCCAGGCATAATTTAAATAAATACTAATGCTTTTGAGTTTTGTGAAACCCTCTAATTAAAATGCACTGCGTCCAAAGCACACTAAAATTTTTGCATGGATATGAATTTTAATTCGATTCATAATACAAGGTATATAAATCAAGAAGCATCAACATAGATGTATTTGGTCTGTATCATCTATGTTCATCAGATCAATTAGAAAATGGCCAGTAATCTAAAAGCATTAAGAATAGATTTATATACTCCTCATGAACAAAATTTAAATCTAAGATCAAATTATACTGAATAATGTATCAAAAGAATGGCTACACCTTAGTCTTAGTAAAGGAAAATTTAGTTCATGATGAAAGGATCAAAAACAATAAATAAAATAAAAGGCATGAAGAAATTCAGATAAAAATATGTTTATTGCATGAAATTGATCATCCATTGCTCTTGGCGTGGAGAACTCGATGAAGAAAAGCTGCTGCTTCAATGTACTGATCGTCGAAAGATGAACCATGAAGAAAGAAGGAGAAAAAGAAAAAAAAATAAAGAAGAAAGAAAATAAAATAAAAAAAAACTCTCCTTCTCCTCTCTAAATTCCTAGCTCTCTATCTCTTTATCTCTCCTTTATGTTTTCCCTCAAACCTCTCCCTTAAAACTCTCAAACCCTCTCTATTCTAAAACCAAACTCTCTCCCTCGGTTCTCTATCAGCTGCAAGCCTTTTTATAGGCTAAAAGGTGAGTTCCGAATCGAAATCCCCTTGAAATCAGTTTTAAAACTCTCAAAACAACTCAAAAAGAGCCTTGGATCAATTTTGACCATTGGATGTCGATCAAACGAACCAAAAATCAGCTTAAAAATTTCTTTTAAAATCCAGTTTCGATCGGATTAAACCACAGCCATTGGATTAGCATGATGAGCGAATCTGGGCTGCATGATTGCGCTAAAGAAAGGCTTCAGAAGCTTAAACAAAACAAGGAACTTGTGCCAACCATCAGATCCTGATCGAGAGCCACATCTGTCGTCCATCAGTGCCTCAATCTCAACCATTGGATCAAATCCCAGCAAACAGCAGCCGTCGATCTCGCCCTGGGCCTAGGTAGACCGGTCGCGAGCCAGATTCACCATGGACCATCAAATTTGCTAGCGAATGAGCACATGCTGCTCTATGTAAAATTTCCATCGTGCTCCTAGCCTAGTTACTGTAGTGGTCCACCATACGCCACGAAAAATTCTAACGTCAGTGATGCATCAACGGACATCAACGGGCTGGTTTAGCAAGTGATCTGGTTCTTTAGCGATCGAGCCAAGCCAATTTACTGAGCCGATTCAGTCTGATCGACCGACTTTTTTTTATTTAATTTTTTTATTTACTTTGAAAATTAATTTTGGGCTCAATTTAACTCCATTTTTTTTGAAATTTATTTCATTTGAACCAGAAAATTCAGATTTTTACATTAGTGACCTTCTTTCCTATATAAAATTAATAAAAATATCAATTTCTTAAAAATAAAATTAATTATTTTATAATTTAATGCTTTAATTAGTATATTTTTAGTACTTATCACATCCTCCAACTTAGTCATTGCTAATCCTTTAACAATGTTTTATTTAATATCATATTTCAATAAGATCTTTCTTCACAAAAATAGAGCTAAGATTAAAGATCAAAAAGTTTAGAAAATACCACAACTAAGCATTAAGCTTCAGAAGCCAATTTTGCGATCAGTATAATTAAAAATTTTCTTAGAGTACATCAAAGATCTACAGTACTTATATTCGTGATGACTAACTTATTATTTCAGTGTTAATTTAAAGGATAAAAGTATCTTCTCTCATCACCTATTTTGATTAATTTTCTATACATTTTCAATTTAAGCTCATGAATTAAGGTAACTTTCACACTACCTCTTTTTTTTTTGCTTTTTTTCTTTTTTATGCTGAGCATCTTGGCCTTTCCTCCACCATTTGACGTGAACCTCCACACTTGATCTAGGTGTAGGGACCTAGTTACTAAGCTTTAGATAATCCGCATATACTCTGTTTTTTGCACTTTATTTTTAGGTAGGTAGCTTTTTTCTTAAATTCAAATTTTTTTGATTGGAATGTATATTAACTGTCAATTTTCAGTGATAATTGAATCCTCAGTCGGCTTTATAATCAATATCTACTTTGCCTTGTAAGTGTGCATATGCAATTAGAAGTGCTAATAGTCTTTAGGTGATCTAAATAGGCTGTTAAAAGTCTGATCAATTAATCTACTTCTTAACTCGCTACATTCATTAGCAAATACTTCTAACTTTTATTACTTTTCCTATTCTATCATGCGCAAGATTTTCTTTCTTGATATATAGTTTTTATTTTTTATATATATTTTTAATAAAAATCTTTTCTACCCGCCAACTTATTCTACATTATCTCAATAGAGAAAGAAAAAGTAAAGGTACAATAAAAGATAGAAAAGAATACACCTATACTATTTATCCAAACTGGTTCTTTGAAGCTTTGCAAATTGGCTTGAGCTCTCATTTCCTTTTTCTACAAAATTAAAAATACATACCAGAGCAATAAAAAAGCAATAAGAATTTACTGAAAAAAAGAAAATGATCAAAACTAAAAAGAAAAGAAATAACTTATCTAGTAGTTCTAATTTTTAGTTGAACAACTTGACTTTCTTGAGGCTCTAAGTTGGATGAATCTGGTGCCACTTCAATTGGAATGCTTTCATGTTTGATCGAATCTTCTTTCAATTGGACACTACTAGCTTTACTAATCTCAAATCTATTTTCTATAGAATTCTTATATACTGATTTGTCAATAACATCAATTCAAAAATAAGATTGATTATCATCAGGATGTTTAGTATCTTTAAAAATATTAAAAGTCACTTGTTCATCTTGGACTCTAAGAATTAATTTTTCTTATTGAACATCTATTAAAGCTCCTCCAGTAGCTAAAAAGGATCTTCCTAAGATAAGAGATATATTAATATCTTCTTTTATATCAAGAACAATAAAATCAACAGGAAAAAAAAAACTTGTTTACCTTTACCAAGACATCCTCCACTATACCTCTTGGATATTTGATGGATCTGTCGGCTAATTGAAGAGTAATAGTGGTAGGCTTTGGTTCTCTTAGACCCAGCTTCCTGAAAATAGAAAAAGGCATGAGATTAATGCTTGCTCCTAAATCACATAAAACTTTATCAAAACTACAATCACCAATAATGCAAGGGATAGTAAAACTCCCTGGATCTTTTAGCTTCTGTGGTAATTTATTTTGAAGTATTGCTGAGCATTCTTCATTCAAATTTATTCTCTCATGCTCCTTCAGCTTTTTCTTATTTGTTAGAGATTTCTTTGAGAAACTTGGCATACCTGGGCATTTGAGTAATAGCATCTACAAAAGGAATATTAATATGTAAATTCTTTAAAAATTTTGAAAAAATTAGAAAATTTCTTATCTGGATGCTGTATTTGTCTCTCTGGGAATGGTAGTGGTGGCACGTAGGGCTTCACATTTGGATCAGCAAAAATCGTATACCTGGAGACCATCCATCTGCTGGTTGTTTTGGTGACTGACGAATTTGAGTTGATGGTTCCTTATTTGTAGTTGGCTCTTCAGTCTCTTTCTTCTGATGATGTGGCTCCTCCAAGCTTTGTACCACTTCTTAGGTGATAGCATTGACTTGCTCCCTTGGATTTGTCTCCATGTTGCTGGGCAAGGATCCTTGAGGTCTCTCGGAAGATTATCTTTTAGCCATTTGACCTATTTGCATCTCCAAGTTTCGAATTGCTGCTGTTTGGTCCTGCCTAAGTTTGGCTTCCAAATTTTTTATAGCCGCTTCTTGTTGCATGAATTTTATTCTTGGTTTTGCATAAATTTGACCATCAGCTCTTCCATGTTGGACTTCTTTTCAGGTACTTGGAATTTTGAGGGTGGCTGTTGTGCTGCATTTTGATTGCTCCATGAGAAATTTGGGTGCTGCCTCCACCCTTGATTGTATGTGTTGGAGTAGGGATTGTTTTGTTGCGGCCTAAAAAAATTACCAATATAATTAGCTGTATCAGTTGTTTTAGCAAAAGGATTACCTGTCTGGCAATTGCTCGTATCGTGTCCTCCTCCACACAGGTCATAAGTAATGCTCTGAACATGCATAGCTGTTCCCTTTAAGTTGTTGACTTCGGCTCTAAGGGCTGCAATTTCAGCTAGTAAAGTTGGCACGCAATCTACTCCCTGCACAGCTGCTAGTCTTTTTGGCATCATACGATTCTGTCTGCCATTGATAGCTATTTGATGCCATCTCATCGATCAGATCGAAAGGCTTCTTCCTCCATTTTTTGATTAATGGTTCCTCCTGCTGCTGCATCAATCATAGAATCGATTAGTAGGAGATAAACCATTATAGAAAGTTTGTACCTGAAGCCATACGGGATAGTTGATGATGTGGACATCTCCTCAGCAAGTTTCTTGAAATGCTCCCAAGCCTCATATAGTGTCTCCATGTCCATCTGCATAAAAGAAGTGATATCGTTGCGCATCTTTGGCAGTCTTGGAAGGTGGAAAGTACTTGGCTAAGAATTTTTGGGCTAGGACATCCCAAGTTGTGATAGAACCTGCAGGAAGAGAATGAAGCCAACTTTTAGCTTTATCCCATAAAGAGAAAGGAAAATAACCTTAATCTAATAGCATCATCCGACACCCCATTAATTTTAAAAGTATCACAAAGTTCAAGAAAATTAGAAATATGGGCATTCGGATCATCATGCACATGTTCACTGAATTGGACAGTTGATTGAATCATCTGGATCATTGTTGATTTTATTTCGAAGTTGTTTGCTCGTACAGGCGGTCTCCTGATGCTCGAAGCTGCATCGGCTACAGATGGTGTGATGTAATCATTTAATGGATGATGTACTGGTCGAATAGCTTTTCATGCTGTCCTTCAGTCGCCATATCCAATCTCTAGATTGATGTCGTTAGGATCTTCAGCTGCCATATTTCTTTCTTGTTATAGTCTTCTGATTGTCCTCTCAATTTTTGAATCAAAAGGTACTAAATCACTATGTCTAGTACATGTCATGCACCGAACATAAATCTAAAAATAAAATAAGAACAAAAATTTAAAAATAAAATTCTAAAGTAAAGCAAAAATTAAAATTTGAATATTATTTTAGACACAATCCTCGACAATAGCACCAAAAACTTGATGCGTGCTAATCTATCACTATGGCAAATGCACAAGTCAATCAAGTAATAAAGTAAGTGGTAGAGTATCATCCCTAAAGGATCGAAAAATAAATACTGAAAATATTCTTTCCTAAGCTTTATTTAGAGAATCGATTAATAAGAATTAAAAAAATAAGAAGAAATAAAAAATAATAAATTAATAAATTATAAGAAAATAGAGAGTGTATAATTTTTAGGATTTTAAACTCAAGAGCAATAGATTACTAAGGCAATCGATTCACCAACTCAATCAATATAATATTTAAATATTTATATAAATTAGATTAATTTTATTTCATGTGACGGTGGAGTCTTCTAGCCAGATTATTCACTATCTTTTGGTTCAGGCATAGTAAAACTATTGATGCGTGCTAATTTATAGCTATGGCAAGTGCACCAGTCGATCAAGTAATAAAGTGAATGAGTAGAGTATCATCCCTAGAGGATTGAAAAATAAGTACTGAAAAGCTCTTTCCTATGCTTTATTTAGAAGATCGATTTATGAGAATAAAAAATTAAAAAAATAAAAAAAATAATTAAAAGTTTTTAATTAAATAGAGAGAGTGTAAATTATTAGGGTTTTAAACTCAAGAGCAATGGATTACTAAGGCAATCGGTTCACCAACTCAGTCAATACAATATTCAGATTTTTAGATTAATTTTATTTCATGTGACGGTGGAGTCTCCTAATTTATTCACTATCCTTTGGTCCAGGCATAGCAAAACTATTAATATTTATTAATTATCCTTTGGTCCAGGTGTAATTTAAATAAATATTAATGCATTAGGTTTTGTGAAACCCTCTAATTAAAATACGCTGCGTCCAAAGCGCACTAAAATTTCCCGCATGCATATGAATTCTAATTTGATTCATAATACAAGGTATATAATCAAGAAGCATTAACATAGATGTACTTGGTCCGTAACATCTATGTTCATCAGATCAATTAGAAGATGGCCAGTAATCTAAAAGCATTAAGATCAGATTTATATACTCCTCATGAATAAAATTTAAAAATAAATCATACTGAATATTGCATCAAAAGAGTGGCTACACCTTAGCCTTAGTAAAATAAAATTTAGTTCATGATAACAAGTTCAAAAATAGCAAATAAAATAAAAAGCATAGAGAAATTAGACTGTTTGATTGCTGAAATTGATTGTCTGCTGCTCTTGATGTGGAGAACTTGGCGAAGAAGAAGAGGCTCCTTGATCGATGTCTTGATCGTCGAAGAAAAATCAAAAATCCTTTTTTGATTTTCTCACAAATCACTTTTTTTATCTCTCTCCTCTCTCTTTCTCTCTCTCTCTCTCCCCTCTCTCTCTTTCTCCCCTCTCTCTCTTTGTCTCTCTCTAATTTTTTTTTTTCACGACAACATAGGTTTTTATAGATAAAGAATTTGATTTCCCCCAAAATCCATCAAAAATTAGGTTTAAGACTCCCAAAACAACTCAAATTAAGATCTGGATAATTCTGGCCATTAGATGTTGATCAAACGGTCCAAAAACCACTCAAAAACCCCTTAAAATAACCCAGATCAAGTCGGATTTAATATCAGCCGTTGGATCAACCGTTGGATCAAATCTGGGCCGTCCGATCACGTTGAAAGAAGCCTTCTGATCTTTAGTTTTAACGTCGGGATGAATCTCAGCCGTTGGATCTCGATCGGGAGCTGCGGATGCCATCCATCAGCGCCTTCTTTTCGGCCGTCCGATCAAGCTTCAGTGAAAACCGCCCGTTGGATCAGCCAGAATTCCCAAATTGCCCTCCGTGGACCGTGCGCGAGCCGGTGTTGCATGGACCGCCGCGTTCTTCAGCCAATCAGAGCGCGCCTCTTGCTGTGAAATTCCCAAAATATCCTTCAGATGGTCCATCGTGCACCGCGAAAAATGCTGACGTCATCCTGACATCAGCAGCGTTGCATCGGCGATTTTTTTTTTTTTTTTTGAAATTCGATTCTGGGCTCGTTTGAAGTCCGTTTTGCCTGAAATTTTTTTCATCTGAACCAAAAAAATAAGATCTTCATATTGGTGGCCTTCTTTCCTACATAAGATTAATAAAAATATTAATTTTCTAATAAAATAGATTAATTTATTTTATAATTTAATACTTTTATTAGTATATTTTTACCACTTATCACACCTCCCAACTTAGTCATTGCTAGTCCCTTAGCAATGTTTTATTTAATACCATGTTTCAATAAGATTATCCATCACAAAGATAAAATCTAGGATTAAAGGTCAAAAAGTTTAGAAAATACTGCTAACTAAGCATTGAGCTTTAGAAGCAAATTTTTCAATCAATACAATTAAAAACTTTCTTAGAGTACATCAAAGATCTATAGCACTTGTGTTCGTGATGGCTAACTATAGCATTTCAGTATTAAATTAAAAGAACAAAAGTATCTTCTCTTATCACCTATTTTGATCAATTTTCTATATATTCTCAATTTTATACTCATGAATTAAGGTAGCTTTCACACTACCTTTTTTCTTCTTTTTTTTTTACTGTACTGAGCATCCTGGCCTTTCCTTCACCATTTTACGTGAATTTTCACACTTGACCTAGGTGCAGAGACCTAGTTACTAGGCTTTGGGCAATCCACATATACTCTATCTTTTGCACTTTATTTATAGGCAGGTAGCTCTTTCCTTAAATTCAAGTTTCTTTGATTAGAATGTATATTAATTATCAATTTTCAGTGATAATTGAATCCTCAGTTGGCCTTATAATCAATACCTACTTTGCCTTGTTAGTGTGCATGTGCAATAAAAAGTGCTAATAATCTTTTAATGACCTAAGTAGGCTGCTAAAAGTTGACCAACTAATCTACTTCTTTAACTCATTACATTCATTAGCAAATAATTCTATCTTTTATCACTTATCCAGTTTATCTTGCTCAAGATTTTCTTCTTGACACATGAATTTTTTTTTTTATATATAATTATTCTACATTGTCTTAAAAGAGAAAGAAAAATAAAGGATGTAATAAAGGATAGGAAGGAATACACCTGATTTGGTTCAGTCTGGTTCTTTGGAGCTTTGAAATTTTGCTTGAGTTCTCATTGATTTTTCTACAAAATTGAAAATACACACCAGAGTAGTAAAAGAGCAACAACAAATTACTGAAAAATAAAAGAAAAGAAAAATGATCAAAACTAAAAAGAAAAGAAACAACCTATCTAGTAGTTCTGATTTATAGTCTTCAGCTTGACTTTCTTTGAGTTCTAAAGTGGATCAATCTGGTGCCACTTCAATTGGAATACTTTCATGTTTGATCGAGTCTTCTTTCAATTTGACATTGCTCGCTTTTATAGTCTCAAATCTATTTTCTACAGAATTCTCATATAATGGATTGTCAATAATGTCAATTAAAAAATAAGTTTGATTATCATCAGGATGTTTAGTATCTTTGAAAACATTAAAAGTAACTTGTTCATCTTGGACTCTAAGAATTAATTTTTCTTGTTGAACATCTATTAAAGCTCCTCTAGTAGCTAAAAAGGGTCTCCCTAAAATAAGGGGTACATCATAATCTTCTTTCATATCAAGAACAATAAAATCAACAGGAAAAATAAACTTGTTTACCTTTACCAAGACATCCTCCACTATACCTCTTGGATATTTAATGGATCTATCGGCTAATTGAAGAGTAATAGTGGTAGGCTTTGGTTCTCCTAGACCCAGCTTTCTGAAAATAGAAAAAGGCATGAGATTAATGCTTGCTCCTAAATCACATAAAACTTTATCAAAACTACAATCACCAATAATGCAGGGATAGTAAAACTCCCTGGATCTTTTAACTTCTGTGGTAATTTATTTTGAAGTATTGCTGAGCATTCTTCATTCAAATTTATTCTCTCATGCTCCTTCAGTTTTTTCTTATTTGTTAAGATTTCTTTGAGAAACTTGGCATACCTGGGCATTTGAGTAATAGCATCTACAAAAGGAATATTAATATGTAAATTCTTTAAAATTTTGAAAAAGTTAGAAAATTCCTTATCTGGATGCTGTATTTGTTTCTCTGGAAATGGTAGTGGTGGCACGTAGGGCTTCACATTTGGATCAGCAAATTGTATACCTAGAGACCATCCATCTACTAATTGTTTTAGTGACTGACGAGTTTGAGTTGATGATTTCTTATTTGTAGTTGGCTCTTCAGTCTCTTTCTTCTGATGTAGCTCCTCTAACTTTGTTCCACTTCTTAAGGTGATAGCATTGACTTGCTCCCTTGGATTTGTCTCCATGTTGCTTGGCAAGGATCCTTGAGGTCTCTCAGAGATTATCTTAGCCATTTGACCTATTTGCATCTCCAAGTTTCGAATTGCTGCTGTTTGGTCCTGCCTAAGTTTG
>QRFJ01001000.1:0-88348 GCA_006176705.1 Cocos nucifera
GACGGCCAAGACGAACGCCTTAATCAGGAACATTCAATATACAAAACAATATCAGATCTATATCATATATCTCATATATAAAGTAGATCTAATCATGGCATATTTTGCATACATCTCATGTATCAATATCATGCATGTTTTCAGATCTAAATTATCTCATAATAATCTAAAAAATTAGATTTAAATTGATCTAATCAAAATAAATTCTAATCTAGATAATTATGTAGAACTATTCTACAATTAGTCTAGACATGCATCAATCATATCTCATATGATATTCAAAAATTAAATAATTTTATTTACTATTTTTAGATATTATTATAACACTTATAATATCAAAAAATAGTAAATAAAAGATCTAAAACATGATTTAATCATATTAAATCAAAAATATGCAAGAATATTCTATAGAACTATTCTATTCTAGAACTAGTCATGCATATCTTCTAATCTTAGATCCAAATTATTTAATTTTAATTTTTTTCTGATTTCAGATCTGATCACATCTCATGTGAAATCTGAAATCAATTATTTTCTGATTAAAATAAATTTAAAATCATATCTAAACAATTTAGAACCATGGCTCTGATACCAGTTGAAGGGAAATCCTGATTTCCCGATCCAGTTCGTTCAGATCTGATCAGATTAAGAGATATTTTTCAAAAATTTTTCTCTTGATCCCAATCAGATCTTGATATGTTTTAGATTTGATTCTTATTATTTTAATAAAATAAAATTAAAAGATAAATTAAGTCAAATTTAATTTACCTGATCTGGGTAATCCTATTATCCTGTTGATGATCCTGTTTGCAGCGGAAGGTTCTGGATCTACCGGTACCCACTCGGGTTGGATCTGGAGATCCTCTTCTTCTCTATCACACCTCCAAAAATCAGATCTGGATCTGATCTGGAGGATCTTCAAAACTCTTTTGAAGATGAGCAGTCATCCTTTGCAGCAGCGCAGCCTTCTTGTTTTTGATCGCCTTTCTTTGATCTGAATCGCACCAACAAGGTCCAAAACTCCTTTTGGACGTGGAGAGCAAGGGGAGAAGAGACTATGGCATGGAGAAGGAGGGGAGAGGCAGCCTTGGGGCTTGGGGTTTCTCAATTGAATTGCTTGCTTAGTATCTGAGTTAGGCGCAGGGTCTCTTTTATAGACTAAGCGTGATCCAACTCCTCTTCCTCCCAACCAATCACAACCCTTTGTGAAATTAGATCTAAATCTGATTGGTGGGAATAGAGACCCCTGGATTCCTCCTTAGAGGGCGCCTAAGACTTGTCAAAGTTGGTTCTTAGAAGAACTCTAATTGGAATCCAGAAAGGAGATGGAGTCCTTGTCCAACAAGGACCCCTAGGCGCCTCCAACTTGGGCACACGCCTAGGGTGGCGTGTGCCCATCTCCTTGCCCGATTCTGGTAGGGGGACAAGCCCCCACCAGCCCTCCAATAGGTGCATGACATGTGGTCAAAGTCAAAGTGTCAATGGTCAACGTTTGACCAGTCAAAGGTAGACTTTTGACCAAAGTCAAAGAACAGAAATGGCAGGTGACCAAAAATGGCAGGTAGTGTCTTACAAATAAAGACAACCTTTTCTGACTTGGACAACCTCCTGTCAGACATATGAAGGCCTCTGTTTGAGCACAAACTCCTTTGGCTCAGATAGGACAACTTATTTATGATAGCAAAAGAAGAACGTTAGGTTCAATCAAGTGCTTGCACGATTTCCTTGAACCTAATTGAATCTCATTCAGATCAATTGAACTAGATCAGTTCAATTGATGATCACCAAATTCAAACCCATTTTTGTGTAACCCAGTTAGGTTCAGTTCTGTATGGTAATGGGATATGTCATGATCTCTATCATCGACATCATCGAAACTCCTTTCGATGGATCAGAACTCTTCTGATTCGAACAGCTAGAATGATCGATCATCTAAATCATTCTAATTGCTCCCAAAATCTACCAGTGACACCTAGCAGTATATGGTGGCAACCCATCAGAGCTGAATGCGAACCTCTAGGTGCAACTACCTGTGTGATTCAGTTCTTCTATCTTGAGCCCCGATCAGATTAGGGTTAAGGTGAACTCGTCAAACCCTAGTCTCTGTCATATGATGTAATCATTCGATTCGAGTCCAATGTCAAAATCTAAATAGAAACTCTTTCTATTATTTCACTCTACCATGGCCATGGATTTCTGGACTTGATTCTCATGATCATCATAGGGCTACTCCTCTACCACCGAGGTAGATAGATTCCATCTTGATGCAATCCAGTTCCTACAATGAACATGTCATAGCCAACATACACCTCAGGGTTCCATATGGCTTGGAGACCGAGTAATGGTGTAGTCAAACTATAACACCCTCAAGGTGAACTACCGATGCATCTCAGGTTAAAGAACCAGAACACTACTGCAGCATCGAGTCAGTCATTGACGAGAAGGTAGACTCCCTAATGACTACTCGAGGTGGTCACGCTCAGTGCCCTCGTTCTCTAACGAGTACCTGTACTCTCGCTCCGGTGTCTCCACACCGTAGACTCAAGACTCATCTACTAAGAAAAAGCGATTGTACACCAACCTTCTGGATCAATCACCATCCTCGTGATGATCCTATGGTCAGGAGCAATTTATGAGTTAATAATGATTATTCATGTCTTAAATTTTCAACTCTTCAAAATATGAATTATCATTACCATTAACTCAAAGGATGTATCACAGACACTAAATACACATATGTGATAGAAAATAATCCATTTATTGATTTTAGTCAAAATTACAATTTTGCCCCTAGAAGTGTATTACAAGTGTCAGCCAATTCTCGCTTCTAGAGCACATATATCTAACAATTACATATATCTAACAGTTTAGAGCGTAAGTGAGGTATGTCATTAGGGTATTAATACTTAATCAATATGAAAATTAAGTAAAGAACATTAAATTATTTTGAATTTTTTTCTAAATTATCCCTACCTTTGTCTTTAAATTATTTAAACATTCATATGGATAAGTGTATTATTACTTTCATCTTTCATTTATTGATAATATTTTTATTCACATTGCCTACTATTTTATCCAAATATCATTGGTTACTTAGAAAAAGAGATCCGGTTACTCAGTGATAAAGCAATGTATTTTATTTTGTTGTTATTATTTTTTTAATATTGTACCATTATTTAGTATGTTAACCCCTTAAGCTTTTTGTTTGATCCATGTAGCCATCTTGGGCCAATAATTTTCAAACTAGTTGGCTTTAGGGCACTAGGTATAAAATACCCCTAGGACTTACTAGAATGAATCAAATAGGCTATGAGTTAAGACAAGCTTTACAACGAGCTTCTTTGTGCTTCCGCTCTTTTGACATAAAATTCAAAGCTTGCTTAGGTAAAGAGGCCCGATTACTCAATGAGAAGTACTTAGAAACTATTTTATTTTAAAAGTGATTTTTATGAAGAAATGTATAGTTACCTAACATAAGCCCATAAAAAGTAGACTCTTTTTTTATGCTGGTAGAAAAATTAAAAATGCTTAAGAAAAAATTATTTATGTTCTAGAGTTTACTCTTTATTGGATTTTTTTAATATCTGATCCCTCAATATCTCACAAATTCAATGATCTGATCATCAAATTTTTTTTAAAATGCTTAGTTCAACTTGATTCTTAAGCATAATTGGGTGTCTAAATGCTAAATACTAACTTCTTTGAGAACTCTAAAAATTTTAAAATTTTTATTAACACATCATTATGCTATGGTATTTTTGGAGGAGTCTATTGGAAGAGATTTTTATTCTCTTCTAGATATGTGAGAAACTCACCAGAAAGGTATTTAGCCTCTCGATCAAATCAAAGAGTTTTAATGCTCTTTCCAATTTATTTTCTACTTTATTTTAGAATCGTTTAAACATTTCAAATAAATCTGACTTATGTTTCATTAGATAAACATACCCATACTTGGATAGGTCGTCTGTGAAAGTGATGAAATAGAAATATCTATCTCTAGCACTTATGCTCATGGGCCTACATACATCAGTATGTATTAGACCTAAGAGCTTAGTGGCTCTCTCACCTTTTCCACTAAAAGGTGACTTATAGGTTGGAAGTGATTCACAATCATCAATTTCAAGGATTTTCTCTTGAGTCAACCTATTTATTCTATTCTTGTTGATATGACCTAGACTATAGTGCCATCGATAGATATCTGACACATTATCTAATCTAGGATGTTTGTTGGTTAGTAGACTATATTAATAGGTTGTGATATTTTATAGATTCCATTACTCAAATATCTAGAAAAAATTATAATACCAATCAAAATGACATTACAAAATTCTTTCTTTATTAAAATTTCATGACTATTTTTTTCTAAAAGACCTATAGAAATGATATTCAAAAGAAAAATAGGACAATAGTGACAATCACTAAGAATAATGGTATAAGATTCAAATACAAGTTTGATCATTCCTAATGCTAGAACTAGAACTTATCTTCCATCTCTAACATTTAGGAAACTTTCATCTTGCTCGAATCTCCTATTGACCTGCAACCTCTATAATAAATTGCAAATATGATAAGAGCTTCTGGTACCCAATACCCTATCAGTAATATCATAAATAGAGAAATTGTAAGGAGTTATCATATAAGTACCTTCTCAGCAACTATTTGCTTCTTTCTCGATCTATTCGGATCCAAGGAAGCAATATACTAAGGATAGCTCCTCTTCCAATGCCTTCATCTTTTGTAGAAGAAGCACTCCACTTGACTCTTACTGAGCTTAGGCATCTTTATCTAGCCCTGCACTTATGTCCCAGCCCAAACTTGTACTTTCTTGATCTTTTTCTTCTTGTTCTTTTTTCCTTTCTTCAAAGGTCGAGATCCAAAAGATCATCCCACCAGATTTATAGACCCTTTGTGGAGCTGGTGATCCTTCTAAAATTTTTGACGTAATCCCAGCAACCCATGGTAATTGACTTTAGGCTTTATCGTTCTATAATGAGTAAGAAATGGAAGGTAACACTTAGTTAAGGAGTTCAGTATAGCATCTTTTCCTAGCTGCTCATAGAAGAAAAAGTCGAGCTTGCTCAAATGCTCAATCAACTCGATCATGTATAATATATTATCAGTGATTGAAGCTCCATCCCTCATCCTGGCATTAAAGATGGCATAACTAGTCCTATGATCATCAAGTGTGCCAAAAGACTCATCAACACCTAAAGCATGTCGTCTGGCTGAGTTGACTCCAATGTGCAACTGAACTCATCGCTTGTTGCTCAGCAATGCAACCCAAGAGGGGGGGTGAATTGGATTTTTAAAATTTTAAAGCTAATTTAAAGATATCAAGATTAAATGATGACATGCAAGACTTATGTGTGAAGCAATTTAGGTTAGAAAAAAATATAAAAGATTAGAGAGCAAGAATTTAATAAACTAATGAAAGAAAGATAGTAAGCACAGCACAAACAAGCAAGATTTATAGTGGTTTGGTGCTTTTCTTGCACCTATATCCACTCCCCAAGCTCCTACTTGGAAATAAAAATTCACTAACCGTATTCAAACTAAATACACCATTAGAAACCTCCAACCCTAGCTATCCTAAGCTAGAACATTTATTTCCTGGGTATAAGCCAACTCAATACAATCCTATTCAAGGTTAGGATTAACCTTCCCAAGTTTTGGAACCCCTCCAAAACTTGAATCAAAATAATAAAGGAGAGTAAAATATTTAATGACAATCAAATACAAGTTTAGCTTCCTTTGTGAGCAAATAAAACCTTAAGAACGCTTTTCACAATAATGAGGGAAGCTTCTCTTATTTTTTTTAAGATTGTCGGAGATTTGAAAGAGCTCTTGAGAGGTATGTGAACTTGAAATAAAGGCTTCTTTGCTTGAAAATGACTTTTGCTTAGGGCTAAAATTGAATTACACCAATCTCTTATGTTTTTCCCTATTTAAAGCCTTTTAAATCTTCAATAGGTGGTGGAGAGAATCCTGGGCAAGATTTGTAGCTATTGGAGACATTAAAGAAATCATTAAAACCTGCCAAAATAAGAAAAAAATAGTAGTTGCAGAAAAATTTTTATTGCAGGGGTCGACTCATGGGTGAACTAATGATGCAAGGGTCGACTCATGGGTCGACCTCTAAGACAAAATCTAGAAAAATAGCCATTCTATATTTTTAGCCTTCAGAAGAGCAGAGGTCGACCCTGGCACAAAGATAGTGTGCCAAATAGCCCTTTTCAGCAGGGGACGACCTAGGGGTCGACTCTTTCACTTCAAATTTGATTTTCTCCCAAAATAAGTATCCAAAAATCATGGGACTACCTCCAAAGGATTATAAATCTTCTATACTTGCTCTTAAGGCTCTCAGATCAAAACTTGATAAAATTATAATTTTGCTCCTGAAATACAAAAGAGTCTTTTTCTAAGCCAAATTCCTTAGTGTTGGGGATAAACCCGCTCCTGCCAAAGTTTGGCTGGATGCTTAGTCTCAGAATGATCCTACCCGTCAGTAGCCTCCATGGTTAAACCTTGGGCCTCCTCTAGCAGTCAAACTATTAGATATATGTGCCCTAGAAGCCAGAATTGGCTGACACTTGTAATACACTTCTAGGGGCAAAATTGTAATTTTGACTAAAATCAATAAATGGGTTATTTTCTATCACATATGTGTATTTAGTGTCTGTGATACATCCTTTGAGTTAATGGTAATGATAATTCATATTTTCAAGAGTTAAAAATTTAAGACATGAATAATCATTATTAACTCATAAATTGCTCCTAACCATAGGATCATTACGAGTATGGTGATTGATCCGGAAGGTTGGTGTACAATCGCTTCTCTTTAGTAGATGAGTCTTGAGTCTACGGTGTGGAGACACCGGAGCGAGAGTACAGGTACTCGTTAGAGAACGAGGGCACTGAGCGTGACCACCTCGAGTAGTCATTAGGGAGTCTACCTTCTCGTCAATGACTGACTCGATGCTGCAGTAGTGTGTCTGGTTCTTTGACCTGAGATGCATCGGCAGTTCACCTTGAGGGTGTTATAGTTTGACTACACCATTACTCGGTCTCCTAGCCATATGGAACCCTGAGGTGTATGTTGGCTATGACATGTTCATTGTAGGAACTGGATTGCATCAAGATGGAATCTATCTACCTCGGTGGTAGAGGAGCAGCCCTATGATGATCATGAGAATCAAGTCCAGAAATCCATGGCCATGGTAGAGTGAAATAATAGAAAGAGTTTCTATTTAGATTTTCACATTGGACTCGAATCGAATGATTACATCATATGACAGAGACTAGGGTTTGACGAGTTCACCTTAACCCTAATCTGATCGGGGCTCAAGATAGAAGAACTGAATCACACAGGTAGCTGCACCAAGAGGTTCGCATTCAGCTCTGATGGGTTGCCACCATATACTGCTAGGTGTCACTGGTGGATTTTGGGAGCAATTAGAATGATTTAGATGATCGATCATTCTAGCTGTTCGAATCAGAAGAGTTCTGATCCATCGAAAGGAGTTTCGATGATGTCGATGATAGAGATCATGACATATCCCATTACCATACAGAACTGAACCTAACTGGGTCACACAAACAAGGGTTTGAATCTGGTGATCATCAATTGAACTGATCTAGTTCAATTGATCTGAATGAGATTCAATTAGGTTCAAGGAAATCGTGCTAGCACTCGATTGAACCTAACGTTCTTCTTTTGCTATCATAAATAAGTTGTCCTGTCTGAGCCAAAGGAGTTTGTGCTCAAACAGAGGCCTTCATATGGTCTGACAGGAGGTTGTCCAAGTCAGAAAAGGTTGTCTTATTTTGTAAGACACTTACCTGCCATTTTTGGTCACCTGCCATTTCTTGTTCTTTGACTTTGGTCAAAAGTCTACCTTTGACTGGTCAAACGTTGACCATTGACACTTTGACTTTTGACCACATGTCATGCACCTATTGGAGAGCTGGTGGGGGCCTGTCCCCCTGCCAGAACCTGGCAAGGAGAAGGGCGCACGCCACCCTAGGCGTGTGCCCAAGTTGGAGGCGCCTAGGAGTCCTTGTTGGACAAGGACTCCATCTCCTTTTTGGATTCCAATTAGAGTTCTTCTAAGAACCAACTTTGACTGGTCTTAGGCGCCCTCTAAGGAGGAATCCAGGGGACTCTATTCCCACCAATCAGATTTAGATCTGATTTCACAAAGGGTTGTGATTGGTTGGGAAGAAGAGGAGTTGGATCACGCTTAGTCTATAAATAAGACCCTGCGCCCAACTCAGCTAATTTCAATTGAAGAAACCCCACGCCCCAAGGCTGCCTCTCCCCTCCTTCTCCATGCCATAGTCTCTTCTCCCCTTGCTCTCCACGTCCAAAAGGAGTTTTGGACCTTGGTTGGTGCGATTCAGATCAAAGAAAGGCGATCAAAAGCTAAGAAGGCTGCGCTGCTGCAAAGGACGACTGCTCATCTTCAAAAGAGTTTTGAAGATCCTCCAGATCAGATCCAGATCTGATTTTTGGAGGCATGATAGAGAAGAAGAGGATCTCCAGATCCAACCCGAGTGGATACCGGTAGAGGCCAGGCGCTTGCGTGGCTAAGATCCAGAACCTTCCGCTGCAAACAGGATCATCAACAGGGTAATAGGATTACCCAGATCAGGTAAATTAAATTTGATTTAATTTATCTTTTTAATTTTATTTTATTAAAATAATAAGAATCAGATCTGAAACATATCAAGATCTGATTGGGATCAAGAAAAAAATTTTTGAAATATATCTCTTGATCTGATCAGATCTGAACGAACCTGGACCGGGAAATCAGGATTTCCCTTCAACTGGTATCAGAGCCATGGTTCTAAATTGTTTAGATCTGATTTTAAATTTATTTTAATTAAAAATAATTGATTTCAGATGTCACATGAGATGTGATCAGATCTGAAATCAGAAAAAATTAAAATTAAATAATTTGGATCTAAGATTAGAAGATATGCATGACTAGTTCTAGAATAGAATAGTTCTATAGAATAGTCTTGCATGTTTTTGATTTAATCTGATTAAATCATATTTTAGATCTTTTTATTTACTATTTTTTGATATTATAAGTGTTATAATAACATCTGAAAAAATAGCAAATAAAAATTATTTAATTTTTGAATATCATATGAGATATGATTGATGCATGTCTAGACTAGTTGTAGAATAGTTCTACATAATTGTCTAGATTAGAATTTATTTTGATTAGATCAATTTAAATCTAATTTTTTAGATTATTATGAGATAATTTAGATCTGAAAACATGCATGATTATGATACATGAGATGTATGCAAAATATGCCATGATTAGATCTAAATTTGTATATGAGATATATGATATAGATCTGATAACTGTTTTGTAGTATTGAATGTTCCTGATTAAGGCGTTCCTCTTGGCCGTCCGGTCATAAGAACGAAGAAGGGTTTAAAGGCCCTCTCTTTCCATTCGATGGGGTGTTCTTATGATGTGTAGGGGTGCTGCGTGTTCGTCCTTAATCAGAAACCCAAAACTTACTTTCTGCAAAACCCTAGATCCTGAAACCCTAGGATTTATTGTGCATATTTTGTTTATGAACCCTACTTAATTAAGAATTAAGTTTATGGAATATTAATTAGGTCTAAAATTGAGAATTTCAGATCTAAGACATATTCATAATACTGGGTTCGGGCTTGGGTAGCTCAATTAGGTCTAAGCGGTTGATCAAACCGAATCAAGAGTTGGTTAGATGGGATCAACAATGCTTAAATTGACCAGCCTAATAGGATTAAGTCTGGGTCAAGATCGAGTCACGATCAAGCAAGACCTAATTAGGCTCAGAGGTTAGAGTCTGGATTGTAGGCTAACCCAATTGGTTCTGACTCAACAATTTGGTGTCTAAGGTAAGTTTGGCACAGACGACCGACTGGTTTTTAATTGGAAGCTACTCGACCTGAATGCGTTCTTGTACGAGTTAATGGCATATTCCTTCCACCGGTCTCACTTACCTGGCCATATCTGTTGACACAGTTCTGATCTGAGGTGGTCAATAATCCGAGCTAACCCATGCCACTAGGTTAGTCATAATTGTTATGACTAAGCCAAGTCTAGTTTAATGAGACCTGAATCAATTCTCCCTAAGAAAAGATTAAGTCTGAGGTCTTCCACCATTGTAGATGTGCGGGCCCTTCCCGGGGTTGATTGTTCTCGGCTGGATACAGTGGCTCAGTTGCACCGGGAAGATGCAACCATGTCTATTAGGCATTGGATGCTATGGGCTGGAGGATGAGTTGGGCTCAATATTCCGGATACGGTGAGAGACTCAATTAGGAACCCAGTCTATGCAAATGGTGGGTCTGACTTAACTAAGGAGTGGATCAATATTCCGGATACGGTGAGATTCATGAATTAGAGACCAAGTTTGGGTGCACCATGATTAGAGAATCATTGAACAAGAGTTGTTCACTCATTGGCTAACCCATCACCAATAACTGTTAGGTGAGGTGATGAGTCAGTTGGTGAGACCGCACCACCCACTAGAAATCATCAATCGCGGAGATTTTCGCATCTCTACAGAGGGAGTGTAGGGATCCGAGAAAATAGTGGGAGCTAATTTGTTTAAAAATAAAATCCCTAAACAAATTGGTCAAGTCAAAATTACAGTATCTAACTAGAATCTTTGACTCTCTACAGGAAAATGTCTGCGTCCAACCCATTGGCACGTATCCTAGACACACATAGACTGACTGGACCCAATTATAAAGATTGGCTCAGGAACTACAAAATTGTTTTGGGTTCAGAGAAGTTAACACATGTTTTGGACCAGGACCCTCCCACCTTACCAGCTCGTCCATCCACTGTTGAACAGAGAGCGTCTCTGGAAAAATGGATTGACGAAGATAATAAGGCCAGATATTACATGTTGGGCTCGATGTCTGATGAGCTCCAGCGCCAACATGAAGATATCGGGACTGCTCGCCAAATGTTGGCTCACCTGCAGGAGATGTTTGGTGAACAGAGTCGCGCAGCCAAATATCAAGTCACGAAATGACTTTTTAAGGCTAAGATGCGTGATGGGCAGTCAGTCCAAGATCACTGTCTGACAATGATCAAGGACATGGAAGAGCTTGAGAAGCTCGGTGTGAAGTTGGACTTGGATCTGCAGAACGATATTATTCTGCAATCCTTGACTGATGCATATGGGCAATTCATCATGAATTACCACATGCATAAACTTCAAAATTCCTTGGCCGAGTTAATGAATATGCTGGTTACCGCTGAGCTTTCTATGAAAGGTTCTAAAGGCTCAGTTCTTGCTATGGAACGGACTTCTTCCAAAAGAAAGTCTTATGGAAAGAAAAAGAAGTCTGTGAAAAAGCAAAAGGTGGAAGGATCAAAGAAGAAGAAGGCAGAATCCGAAGAAAAAGGCCGATGGCAAAGGAAAGTGTTTCCATTGCAACAGCGACGGCCATTGGAAGCGGAACTGCCCTACTTACCTGGCCACCCTGAAGAACAAGAAGGAAGGTCCTTCTGGAGGTATGCTCGTTATTGAGTCTAACCTTACGGTTTCTTCTGCATCCAGTTGGGTGCTTGACTCTGGTTCTAGTGCTCATCTGTGCACTTCTATGCAGGGTCTTGAGGATAGCAGGAGGCTGAGGGATGGAGACATGATCCTACGCGTCGGTAATGGAGCAAGAGTTGCTGCAGTAGCCGTGGGAACATACCCTCTTCGATTACCATCTGGTTTAGACTTAGTTTTGAAAAGACTGTTATTATGTGCCTGCAGCTAGCAGGAATTTGATTTCTGTTTCATGCTTAGCACAAGAAGGTTATGTGATCACCTTCTTTAAGGACCATTGTAACATTCTTTATGAAAGAAATAAAATTGCAAATGGTTTCCTTATTAATGGTCTTTATCAGCTACATATTGATGTACCTGTTCTTAACTATCGAGCAAAACGTGAATGCCAAACGACCTAGGGATAGTCCAAACGACAGATATCTATGGCACCTGAGATTAGGTCATATAGCAGAAGATAGGATCAACAAATTGGAGAAAAATGGGCTATTGAGTCCATTGACTTTTGAGTCATATCCAACTTGTGAATCTTGTCTTCAAGGCAAAATGACTAAACTCCCTTTTGTTGGACATGGGGAGAGGGCCACAGATCTCCTTGCCCTAGTACATACTGATGTGTGCGGCCCATTTGATGTGCCGGCTAGAGGCAATTTTGTCTACTTCATTACCTTTACCGATGATCTGTCTAGGTATGGGTATGTGTATCTTATGAGACACAAGTCTGAAGCTTTTGAAAAGTTCAAAGAATTCAGACATGAAGTAGAAAAACAAACTGGAAAACCCATTAAGGTTCTTCGATCAGATCGAGGAGGTGAATACCTTAGCCGGGAATTCCTAGACTATCTTAAGGAAAATGGCATAGTCTCTCAATGGACTCCACCAGGAACACCTCAACTCAACGGGGTTTCAGAACGGAGAAATCGGACTCTATTGGATATGGTTCGATCCATGATGAGCTTCACAGACCTCCCTGATTTTCTTTGGGGACACTTCATTGTTAACTTCAATCTATCTACTGAATAGGGTTCCCTCTAAAACCGTTCCTACCACACCGTATGAGATATGGCACGGTAAGAAACCAAGTCTGAGTCATCTCAGAATTTGGGGTTGTCCGGCTCATGTCAAAAGACAACAAGCGGACAAGTTAGAGTTTAGGTCCTTTAGAGCTCGATTCATAGGATATCCTAAAGAGTCATTAGGATACTATTTCTACATTCCAGAAGACCACAATGTGATTGTGAGTCGACATGCCATCTTTCTTGAAAAATAGTTTATTCAAGATAGCGGCATTGGAAAGCAGATTAAGCTTGATGAGAAAGTCTCACAAGCAGAACGAGCTAAGGACCAAGTGGAACCAAATCAGGTTGAGCCAATAAGAACACTACCTCCTCCACCTCGTAGATCGGAAAGAGTTTCCCGTCCCCCTGAAAGATACTTAGGTATTATTTCAGAGGATGTAGAGGAAATGTTCCTCATAGGTAATGGTGCTCATGGTGATGATCCCAAAACCTACAACGAGGCGATATCAGATATCGACTCCGAGAAATGGCTTGAGGCAATGCAAGTCAGAAATTGACTCGATGCACTCAAACCAAGTCTGGACCTTGGTAGATCCACCAGAAGGTATAGTACCTATTGGGTGTAAATGGATCTTCAAGAGAAAGATTGGTGCAGATGGGAATGTGGAGACATTCAAGGCTAGACTGGTGGCAAAAGGTTATAGTCAACGCGAAGGCATTGACTATCAGGATACCTTTTCCCCAGTAGCTATGCTAAAATCCATCCGCACATTGCTTGCTGTTGCAGCCTATTTCGATTATGAAATATGGCAAATGGACGTGAAAACGGCATTCCTAAATGGATATCTTGAGGAAGATATCTATATGGAACAGCCGCTAGGTTTCACATCCAGTGATACTGATCACAAGGTTTGCAAGCTGCAAAGGTCCATATATGGACTTAAGCAAGCATCTCGGAGCTGGAACACTCGTTTCAATGATGTGATCAAAAAGTTTGGTTTCATCAAAAATGAAGAGGAACCATGTGTTTTCAAAAGGGTCAGTGGGAGCGCTGTTGTCTTCCTCGTATTGTACGTGGATGACATCCTCCTTATTGGGAATGATATTCCCATGTTGACATCAGTCAAGATGTGGTTGTCCAAGGAATTCTCCATGAAAGACCTAGGTGAAGCATCCTTTATTCTAGGAATTAAGGTCTATAGGGATAGACCGAATAGGATGCTAGGACTTTCACAGAAGATGTACATAGAGGAAGTACTAAAGAGGTTTAGTATGGAAAACTCTAAGAGGGGATTAATACCCTTCAGACATGGTATTCATCTTTCCAAGAAGATGTGCCCCAGCACACCTGAGGAAATAGAACGCATGAGCAAGATCCCTTATGCTTCTGCAATAGGGAGCCTCATGTATGCCATGCTATGTACACGACCTGATATAGCCCATGCTGTGAGTGTCACAAGCAGATATCAGTCAAATCCAGGTGAAGAACACTGGACTTCTGTGAAATGTATCCTTAAGTACTTGAGAAGAACTAAGGATATGATGTTGGTCTTTGGTAATGGAGAACTCCAAGTCCAGGGATACACAGACTCGGACTTCATGTCCGATATAGATGATCGAAAGTCGACATCTGGAAGTCTGTTTGTGTGCAATGGTGGAGCTGTCAGCTGGAAGAGTTCCAAGCAAACTGTGATAGCAGATTCCACCATGGAAGCAGAATATATCGCTGCATCAGAGGCTGCGAAAGGAAGCATTCTGGTACAAGAAGTTTGCTGCAGAAATTGGAGTAATGCCATCAGATGCCATTCCTCTATACTGCGACAACAATGGCGCCATAGCCCTTGCTAAGGAGCCGAGGTCTCACCAGAAATCCAAGCACATTGAGCGGCGATACCACCTCATCCGCGATTACCTCGAGAAGGGTTACGTTGAGGTCAAGAGAGTCAACTCCGCAGATAATGTGGCAGACCCACTTACAAAGCCGTTGGGCCAGCAGAAGATCGAAGCCCACCTTGAGAAGATGGGACTTAGACTTGTAGCCAATTGGCTTTAGGACAAGTGGGAGATTGTTAGATATATGTGCCCTAGAAGCCAGAATTGGCTGACACTTGTAATACACTTCTAGGGGCAAAATTATAATTTTGACTAAAATCAATAAAATGGGTTATTTTCTATCACATATGTGTATTTAGTGTCTGTGATACATCCTTTGAGTTAATGGTAATGATAATTCATATTTTCAAGAGTTGAAAATTTAAGACATGAATAATCATTATTAACTCATAAATTGCTCCCGACCATAGGATCATCACGAGGATGGTGATTGATCCGGAAGGTTGGTGTACAATCGCTTCTCTTTAGTAGATGAGTCTTGAGTCTACGGTGTGGAGACACCAGGAGCGAGAGTACAGGTACTCGTTAGAGAACGAGGGCACTGAGCGTGACCACCTCGAGTAGTCATTAGGGAGTCTACCTTCTCGTCAATGACTGACTCGATGCTGCAGTAGTGTGTCTGGTTCTTTGACCTGAGATGCATCGGCAGTTCACCTTGAGGGTGTTATAGTTTGACTACACCATTACTCGGTCTCCTAGCCATATGGAACCCTGAGGTGTATGTTGGCTATGACATGTTCATTGTAGGAACTGGATTGCATCAAGATGGAATCTATCTACCTCGGTGGTAGAGGAGTAGCCCTATGATGATCATGAGAATCAAGTCCAGAAATCCATGGCCATGGTAGAGTGAAATAATAGAAAGAGTTTCTATTTAGATTTTCACATTGGACTTGAATCGAATGATTACATCATATGACAGAGACTAGGGTTTGACGAGTTCACCTTAACCCCTAATCTGATCGGGGCTCAAGATAGAAGAACTTAATCACACAGGTAGCTGCACCAAGAGGTTCGCATTCAGCTCTGATGGGTTGCCACCATATACTGCTAGGTGTCACTGGTGGATTTTGGGAGCAATTAGAATGATTTAGATGATCGATCATTCTAGCTGTTCGAATCAGAAGAGTTCTGATCCATCGAAAGGAGTTTCGATGATGTCGATGATAGAGATCATGACATATCCCATTACCATACAGAACTGAACCTAACTGGGTCACACAAACAAGGGTTTGAATCTGGTGATCATCAATTGAACTGATCTAGTTCAATTGATCTGAATGAGATTCAATTAGGTTCAAGGAAATCGTGCTAGCACTCGATTGAACCTAACGTTCTTCTTTTGCTATCATAAATAAGTTGTCCTGTCTGAGCCAAAGGAGTTTGTGCTCAAACAGAGGCCTTCATATGGTCTGACAGGAGGTTGTCCAAGTCAGAAAAGGTTGTCTTATTTGTAAGACACTACCTGCCATTTTTGGTCACCTGCCATTTCTTGTTCTTTGACTTTGGTCAAAAGTCTACCTTTGACTGGTCAAACATTGACCATTGACACTTTGACTTTTGACCACATGTCATGCACCTATTGGAGAGCTGGTGGGGGCCTATCCCCCTACAAGAACCTGGCAAGGAGAAGGGCGCATGCCACCCTAGGCGTGTGCCCAAGTTGGAGGCGCCTAGGAGTCCTTGTTGGACAAGGACTCCATCTCCTTTTTGGATTCCAATTAGAGTTCTTCTAAGAACCAACTTTGACTGGTCTTAGGCACCCTCTAAGGAGGAATCCAGGGGTCTCTATTCCCACCAATCAGATTTAGATCTGATTTTACAAAGGGTTGTGATTGGTTGGGCGGAAGAGGAGTTGGATCACGCTTAGTCTATAAAAGAGAAAGCAATTCAATTGAGAAACCCCACACCCCAAGGCTGCCTCTCCCCTCCTTCTCCACACCATAGTCTCTTCTCCCCTTGCTCTCCACGTCCAAAAGGAGTTTTGGACCTTGGTTGGTGTGATTCAGATCAAAGAAAGGCGATCAAAATAAGAAGGCTGCGCTGCTGCAAAGGACGACTGCTCATCTTCAAAAGAGTTTTGAAGATCCTCCAGATCAGATCCAGATCTAATTTTTGGAGGCATGATAGAGAAGAAGAGGATCTCTAGATCCAACCCGAGTGGATACCAATAGAGGCCAGGCGCCTGCGTGGCTAAGATCCAGAACCTTCCGCTGCAAACAGGATCATCAACAGGGTAATAGGATTACCCAGATCAGGTAAATTAAATTTGATTTAATTTATCTTTTAATTTTATTTTATTAAAATAATAAGAATCAGATCTGAAACATATCAAGATCTGATTGGAATCAAGAGAAAAAGTTTTGAAATATATCTGTTGATCTGATCAGATCTGAACGAACCTGGACCGAAAAATCAGGATTTCCCTTCACAAACTCCTCCCGAACTTCTCCTTCAGTTAGACTTCTCGAATAGTTGAACTCCTTTCGAACTTCTCCTTCAGCCATACTCCTCCAATAGTTGGACTCCTTCCAAACTTCTCCTTCAGCTAGACTCCTCCAATATTTAAACTCCTTTCGTGCTTCTCCTTCAGTCAGACTCCTCCAACGGTCAAACTCCTTTCAGACTTCTTCTTCAGTAGGACTCCTCCAGTAGTTGAACTTCTTTCGAACTTCTTCAACCAGACTCCTCCTCCAGCCAGACTCCAACAATCAAACTCCTATCGATCTTTTGCTTCTGCCAGACTACTTCAACAATCAAGCTCCTCCCAAACCTTTTCTTCAGTTGGACTCGTCCAAATAGCTAAACTCTCTCCAAACTCCATCCAGCAATCCCAGAGGACCTCGACACTCATCCTCAATATAGCCAAAAGAACCGTCAATCTCTCCCATCCGAGCTTCGATCGTTGGACCCCGATGGGCTCGCACATCGCGACAACAGACACTATCCCCCATAACAAACTCCACGTGGCCCTGAATGATCTACTATCGGATGGTTATGATTGTCACTATCAGTTTGTTATAGGCTCTATCCATATAAGGAATCCTTCAGATATGCTTTCAAAAGGAAAAAAAGCTCTCCTTCTCTTCCTTAAAACTTAGCTAGAATCTCTCTACGTATTCCATTTCTATTGGTCGAAAGAGCTGATTTGATCATCGAAGGATCTTGCTAGAGCCACCACCCTAGACTCTAGATGAGACTTAATTTGTAGGTCCCAACGATGACCTCATCCTCTCCAAATTCAACTTCGACTCTAACGATGGCCAGATATTTCACCAACAAGATTGATGCTAGAGGAAGGGCCTCAAGTTATTATGATTCCCTTGTTCTTGAAGAAATATGTGGCAGAGATCCCTCTTCATCCCAACTAGAGTCCTACTTTTTCTTTCGACTTCTCAATGATGCCCCCTATGGAGATTCCTCTTCATCCCAACTAGAGTCCTACTTTTCCTCTCGACCTCTCAAGGATGCCCCCCAGAAAGGCTTCAACCCGACGGTCAATCTCCTCCACAGCCAGATCTCATCGAGATCTTTCCACCATGGTTTCGTCTCCTGCATCTCAAGCCCCACCGCCTGTGATAGTGGACACGGTGCAGTTTGATTTGCTACTCCAATAGGTCTATGGCCTCACTGAAGCAGTGCAGACCATGTGGTAGCAACAGTCCCAGAGAATCTGACCTAGGGGTAGCTGACTTGGGCCAGTCGATCGGTGACCCCCAAAAGAAGGAAGCAGAGGATAGAGAGCCCTTGCTCAGACCATGACTTGACCACGAGGGGAGCGTTACCCCCGTTCCATTAAAAAATCATAGAGACCAATGACCATGAAGATCTCCTGGATCAAAGGCTCTAGAAAATGAGCCGATGAATCGAAAAATTCCATCATGCTCCCTTCTCCCGAGGTAACAATATTTGCACTGACCCTCCTTTTTCTCAAAAAATTATATCAAAACCTGTCCCACCGAACTTCAAGCTCCCTTAGTTTGAGAGTTAGACGGAACTACCGATCCGATAGACCATCTAGAGGTCTTTCAAACAATGATGCTACTCCATGGTGTGCTAGATGTCATTTTTTGTTGGGCTTTTCTATCCACCCTCAAAGGAGCTACCAGGAACTGGTATTCGACCCTTAAGCTAGGTACCATCTTTTTCTTTGATCAAATAAGCCATCAGTTTATGGCTTGTTTCGTTAGCAGCCGACGTCCCCACCGAGATTCGAATTATTAGAAATTATATTCCAAAGCCAATCATCAGTCTGTTAATGGTTGAGATATTATAATTAATATATTAATTAATAAAAAATATTTTGGCATCATTTTTCATCATAAGTTTATATCTTCTAATGAACTCCATTATTGTGATGAAGTTGCTAAAACTATTTAGTTTCGATAAAGAGAGGATTTATCGATTAGTCCTTAATTTTGTTCACGACCAAATGATAGACTATTAATTAGGTTCACAGCATCGATC
Organism: Cocos nucifera; assembly: GCA_006176705.1. Lineage (NCBI taxonomy): Eukaryota > Viridiplantae > Streptophyta > Magnoliopsida > Arecales > Arecaceae > Cocos > Cocos nucifera. Next base: position 18,960 of record QRFJ01001000.1, read on the forward strand.
GAGCATAGATCGCTATATGCCATATAGGTTGGTTGTCCTCTTAACCAAGGTGTATGGAGACACTGATATGGCATACAGGTGAGATGTATGGATACATTATCATTGAACATGACCAACTTCAGAGCATTCTGCTGTCAAGAATATCTCTGATGGGATATAGGTATAAGTATCCTTTAGACTTGAGATCACCTCTATGACTTGCAAGCAACTCACTATGCTTTGATACCAAACTAACTGAATTTCTAATTCAGCATTGAAAGACTTTTGGGCATAGTCAAGTACCTATAAAGTTGGAGTGTGATCAAGATGGAATTGACCACTCCAAGAGTTGGAGAAGAATGTATCATTGTATTTCAGTATAGCAAAACCTTGGCCAGGATAATCCATCAGATGGATTTGGTATTTTGAAATACAATGTGGACAACCTGATCAGAGTTAATAGTTGAACTCTGATGTGTCCTATGAGCATTATGGTCAAGAAGATAAATTATATGGAAACTATATCCACATGGGTTCTAAGGATGGTGTTCTACACCTTCAACCTATTCGATTGTCGGGTATCGTTGTTAGATGGTTACTTTGATTGATACAAAAATTTATTTCTATGCTACTAGCTTAGGCTCAAATCAATAAGGTCACACACATTAGAGCTTACAATCTGATTGGATGGTTGATCAATGATTAAGAATCGTTCTAGGGTTAAATAATCAATACGATTGATATTTAACCTAGTGCAAGTATTGTAGGACAATCGATTAGCAATTAAATTACTAATTAACTTAATTTGATTAAGCCAATGGACTAAGATTAAGTTTAATTAAATATAATTTAATTAGATTTGGTTTGGTCTTGATTGGATCAAGTCCAACTGGTTTACTGGATAAGCCAAGTGCAAGGAAGAACTAGTCCTAGTCTAACTAGGACTCAGGTTAACCAAATTTTCTAATTTGATTAGAAAATAAATCAAAATTAAATTTAATTTAATCTAATTTAATTAAGTTCTTAAATGGGTTAGGATCTTATTTAATTGGGTTGGTTTAATCTTGATTTTATTTGGTTAAAAGATCTTATTTGACCAAGTCAAAATAAGAGTCCTAGTGTGATTAGGACTCCCTATCTCCTTGCACCATCTTGGTCCCAACACCCTCCATACCTATTTTTTAGATATTTTTCTTGAAAAATCTCTTTCTTCCTAATTTCCATGCCCCCTCTCTCCCTCCAAGTCATATCTAGAAGTTAGGTGGAAGACCAAGTCAAAGGAGGAATTGGTTTTGCTTAGGATTCTATGAGATAGAATCCTTGTTAACCAAAACATCTTCCCTTGAGTGCCACCCGCTCTTTTAATTAATTATTTTATTATTTCATGAAAATAATATTTTTTTTTGTGCACCCTCCCTTGCTGGTCCATGCCAAAAATTATGGAGGAGAAACCCAAGAGTTGGGTGCCCCAACAACTTTCCATATTTGGATATTCCTAGTCTAGAAATTTAACCTAACTTGGACTCTTCTTTTTCCCTATTTATTGGATGAATTTTATTTTAATTTTTTCATGAAATACAGAGATCTAGGAGAGGTTTGGGGTGTGAAAAAATCAAAGGATGAGGGTCCTTAGGCATGGGGGTTCCATAGGCACCAAACTAGGTGTCTAGGTGAGAGAAAAGAGAAGAAGAAGAGGGTCTTCTTCTATGACTGTTTTATTTTTAATCTCTCCTCCTTTCTTTTGAGTTTTTTTGAGAGTGTCTTAGATCAGCAAACTCTCATCTTCCTTCTCATATTTTGGAGAGTCTAGATTTTGAAGAAGAGAGCATCGGATCGACTGTCGAAGATCGATCAGCACAGTACTAGCATGCTGTGCTGATTTTCTGCATCGAACTTCAGATCAGAGATCGTAGGCTTGTGTGGATGACTCCTAGAGGCCAGATGCATGTGCGGCTCATGACTTCATTCTCAAGCCTGGATCAGCAACTTAGAATATCTAAACTTGCTCAGGTAATAGATCTGATCTATAAACTTCATACCTATATTTGATGTAGTGTAGATCTAGGTTGATTTGATTAATCTTTTTACTTTCTTATTTGATTTTAATTTTTAATTTAATATCATGCCTTGATTATGTAATAGATTTAAGATCTATATATTTACATATTTATTTAAATAAATATTTGATTTATTTAAGCCTTCCACTATGAGATCTTGAAAAAGTTTTCAAGATCTACATGTAAAACCCTAGATCTGGTTCCTTCAATTGGTATTAGAGCCTAGATTCTTATTACAAGATTTTTGTGCATGTCAAGATTATTTCTTAGATTAGATCTAATTTATAATCTAATTTTTAAATCTAAAATTAAAATAAAATAAAATAAAATATTTTAGATTGCATGGACTGCCATAAGGTTGTCCTGCTGTAAGGTTTACCCCTTAGAGTGATTGGGTTGTCCTAGTACGTACTGATCTAAAATATTGATCATAAAATTTTAGATTAGATTTAAGAGATTTTATGATCTGATTAAAAATATTTTAATCTAATTTTGATCATCATAAATATGTTAGATTTGATCTAGGGAGATTTATGATTGATTATTATTGAAACTATTTCAATTACATAAACCTATTTAGATTAGATCTAAAGTAGTTTTATGTTTATTTTACTTGCATATTAATTATGAATAAAACATGCAACTTGGTTGATAGGACTATGTTATAAAATATTTTACAAACATGAAAATTATTTTCAAAAAGCCGAACCCCAACCCTCAGTCCAAAACTTAATTGAGAATTAAGAAGTTGATTGATTAGGATCTAGGATTGTGAATTGAAGATCCTAAGATACAAATCATAACACATTGGGTTAAATAGATTACTGGGGATTAGGTCCATTAATTGGGTTAGACCTAGGGTTAGATTAAAGAATGGATTTAATTAGAGAATTGACTAAATCTAATTAATTATTGTCTTAGATTAGGTTAAGGATTCTCTAGATCAATTACAACAGCTATAGTTGGTCAAGTCAATGTCTTTAATAAGACCCAAGATGGACTTGATTCTTAGCTACACGGTCTAGCATGAACTGTTAGGATGATCTAACTAAAACTAATTAAACCAGTTGGTGTTTAAAGTAAATTAGATCAGTGGTTTTTAATTGGCAGTCCGCTTACCTGGCTATTTCTGATGGTGTCTAAGGCAAGCCTGGCAGACCCTTCCATTGATTGAACTTTCCTAGCCTCTTGGTGAGATTATGTTTTGATCGGATTGCTTGACTATTTCAGCTAACCTATGTCAGTTAGGTAAATCAGTTTGACTGATTTAGGTGCTCCTAGACTAGCCTATTAATGGTCTCTTTTAAGCTGACTTGGTGAAGTTAGTGGGAGGATCATGACAAGCTGGTTAATCTAACCTACTCACTTCTATAAACAAATCCTCTAAAATTATTAGGTTCTTAAAATAAAATATTTATATGATAATTGGATCATAGCCATCCATTAAAGTGGATGATAATGGGTCCATCGGTTGGATAATCATTAGAGGCCCAAAGGCCTGGTGCTTATCATTTGATGAAATTATCATTCATTATATGATCTCTCAGATACATCTTTCTAAATAATGGTTAGGTGGGCTAACCAAAGTTAGACCTAATCATTCATTGGTTGGATGGGCCAAGTATGGTCATGTTAATAGTTGGACCTAATTAGACCTTTTCTAAGAAGGCCAAAGCCAACTGATCAGGGCCTGGGGCAAAATTTAATTACTAAAAATTATTTGAAGAAATAATTGGTTATGAACCTAGCCTTAAATATACATGGGTGGGCCAACCAAAGTTGGGCTTGTGTACAGTCTATGTGGATTCTAGTATCCACTATGAAATTAGGGTAATTTCTCGAATTGGAGGTAGAGGCTACCAATTCGAATAAAATAGTGGAAGAAACTTTCTGATTAAAGTCCAAATCTTTAGGTTTAATAAATCAATTACTAATTAGATTTTGATTTTCCTTTGTATAGACATGGCCACTTCTCTATCACTCCGATCATTGTTGGACAATGATAAGTTGATGGAACCCAACTTCGATAGTTGGTACCGAAAGTTGATGATTGTCCTAAAGCATGAACGGATCCTATATATGCTAATGGATTCTGCACTTGAGGAGCCAGCTGCCAATGCACATGGAATAGTCAGAGATACTTATCAGAAGTGGCTTAGTGACTGAACCACGATGCGCTGCATTATGCTAGCTATGATGTGCGATCAGTTCAGTCACAAGTTTGAGATAGCTCAGCCAAACGAAATGCTCCAAGTGTTGGAGGATTCTTTTGGCACACCCGATGATGTTGAGAGGTACAAGATTAGTTGTGCCATCTTCAATGCCAGAATGTGGGATGGTGCCTCTATCACTAATCATGTATTATACATGATCGAGCTGATAGAGTGCTTGAGCAAGCTCAACTTTTTCTTGCATAAATAACTTGGGACAGATGCAATACTAAACTTGCTATCCAAGTCCTATCTCCCATTCCTTACACATTATAGAATGTCAAAGCTTGAAGTGGACTACCTCGGATTATTGGGGTTACTTTAGAACTTTGAGAAGGATCATCTACTCCATAAGGAGTTGGTGAACTTAGTGGGAGGTTCATCTTCTCGTTCTCGATCCTTTAGAAAAGGAAAGAAGAACAACAAGAAGGAAGCTAAGAAGATGCATGTTCAGGCTAGGACACCTGTGCAAGCTCAGACCCCAAAGACCAAGCCCGATAAGAGTCAAGCCAAATGCTTCTTTTGTGAGAAATGGGGGCATTGAAAAAGGAACTATCCTTAGTACATTGCCTTCCTAGATCTGAATAGGTAGAGAAAGAAGCAAGCTGTTGCTGGGCAAGGTATTTATATGATAACTTCTTGCAATTTCTCTATTTGTGTTATTATTGACTAGGTATTGGATACCGGTAGCCCTTACCATATTTGCAATTAATTATAGGGGTTGCAGATTTATAGAAGATTTGAGCAAGGTGAGAGATTCCTGAATGCTGGAGATGGAAGATTAGTTGTAATTCTAGCTTTCGGAATTTAGAAACTTGTATTTGAATCTTATACTGTTGTTCTTAGTGATTATCATTTTTATCCTAGTTTTGTTTAAATATCATTTCTGTAGGCCTTTTGGCCTTGAACAATTATGAAATTTTAATAAAGAAATGAGTTTGTAATGTCATTGTGAATGGTGTTTCTGCGTTCTATGGATAATTGAATAGTAGTGTATATATATTATCACAACCTATTAATGTATTTTATTCTACTGGCAAGCATCCTAGAATAGATAGTGTATTAGATATCTACTTATGGCATTATAGGCTAGATCATATAAACAGGAATAGGATAAATAGGTTGACTCAGGATGGAATCCTCGAAGTTAATGATTATGAATCACTTCCAACCTGTGAGTCCTATCTTCTTGGTAAAATGGCCAAGTCACCTTTCACTAAAAAAGGTGAGAGAGCCAATGAGCTTTTAGGTCTAGTACATACTGATGTATGTGAAGAAAAATCCTGATTTCCCGGTCCAGGTTCGTCCAGATCTAATTAGAGCAAGAGATATATTTCAAAAATTTTCTCTTGACCTTAATCAGATCTTGATATGTTTTAGATCTGATTCTTATTATTTTAATAAATAAAATAAAAGAAGATAAATTAAATCAAATTCAATTTACCTGATTTGGGTAATCCTATTACCCTGTAGATGATCCTGATTGCAGCGGAAGGTTCTGGATCTTAGCCACGCAAGCGCCTGGCCTCTACCGGTATCCACTCGGGTTGGATCTGGAGATCCTCTTCTTCTCTATCGCACCTCCAAAAATCAGATCTGGATCTGATCTGGAGGATCTTCAAAACTCTTTTGAAGATCTGCAGTCGTCCTTTTGCAGCAGCGCAGCCTTCTTGCTTTTGATCGCCTTTCCTTGATCTGAATCGCACCAAACTAAGTCCAAAACACTTTTGGACGTGGAGAGCAAGGGGAGAAGAGAGTATGGCATGGAGAAGGAGGGGAGAGGCAGCCTTGGACGTGGGAAATCTCTATTGAATTCACTTAGGATTAGGGTTGGGCGCAGGGTCTTATTTATAGACCTCTTGTGATCCAACTCCTCTTCCTCTCAACCAATCACAACCCTTTGTGAAATCAGATCTAAATCTGATTGGTTGGAATAGAGACCCCTGGATTCCTCCTTAGAGGGTGCCTAAGACCAGTCAAACTGGATTCTTAGTAGAACTCTGATTGGAATCCTAAAGGGAGGTGGAGTCCTTGTCCAACAAGGACTCCTAGGCGCCTCCTACTTGGGCTCACGCCACCCTTGGCGTGCGCCCTTCTCCTTGCCAGGTTCTGGCAGGGGGACAAGGCCCCCACCAGCTCTCCAATAGGTGCATGACATGTGGTCAAAAGTCAAAGGGTCAATGGTCAACGTTTGACCAGTCAAAGGTAGACTTTTGACCAAAGTCAAAGAACAAGAAATGGCAGGTGACCAAAAATGGCAGGTAATGTCTTACAAATAAGACAACCTATTCTGACTTGGACAACCTCCAGTCAGACCATATGAAGGCCTCTGATTGAGCACAAACTCCTTTGGCTCAGTCAGGACAACTTATTTATGATAGTAAAAGAAGAACGTTAGGTTCAATCGAGTGCTAGCACGATTTCCTTGAACCTAATTGAATCTCATTCAGATCAATTGAACTAGATCAGTTCAATTGATGATCACCAGATTCAAACCCTTGTTTGTGTGACCCAGTTAGGTTCAGTTCTGTATGGTAATGGGATATGTCATGATCTCTATCATAGACATCATCGAAACTCCTTTCGATGGATCAGAACTCTTCTGATTCGAACAGCTAGAATGATCGATCATCTAAATCATTCTAATTGCTCCCAAAATCCACCAGTGACACCTAGCAGTATATGGTGGCAACCCATCAGAGCTGAATGCGAACCTCTTGGTGCAGCTACCTGTGTGATTCAGTTCTTCTATCTTGAGCCCCGATCAGATTAGGGTTAAGGTGAACTCGTCAAACCCTAGTCTCTGTCATATGATGTAATCATTCGATTCGAGTCCAATGTGAAAATCTAAATAGAAACTCTTTCTATTATTTCACTCTACCATGGCCATGGATTTCTGGACTTGATTCTCATGATCATCATAGGGCTACTCCTCTACCACCGAGGTAGATAGATCCCATCTTGATGCAATCCAGTTCCTACAATGAACATGCTATAGCCAACATACACCTCAGGGTTCCATATGGCTAGGAGACCGAGTAATGGTGTAGTCAAACTATAACACCCTCAAGGTGAACTGCCGATGCATCTCAGGTCAAAGAACCAGACACACTACTGCAGCATCGAGTCAGTCATTGACGAGAAGGTAGACTCCCTAATGACTACTCGAGGTGGTCACGCTCAGTGCCCTCGTTCTCTAACGAGTACCTGTACTCTCGCTCCGGTGTCTCCACACCGTAGACTCAAGACTCATCTACTAAAGAGAAGCGATCGTACACCAACCTTCCGGATCAATCACCATCCTCGTGATGATCCTATGGTCGGGAGCTGTTTATGAGTTAATAATGATTATTCATGTCTTAAATTTTCAACTCTTGAAAATATGAATTATCATTACCATTAACTCAAAGGATGTATCACAGACACTAAATACACATGTGTGATAGAAAATAACCCATTTCATTAATTATAGTCAAAATTACAATTTTGCCCCTAGAAGTGTATTACAAGTGTCAGCCAATTCTGGCTTCTAGGGCACATATATCTAACAATCTCCCACTTGTCCTAAAGCCAATTGGCTACAAGTCTAAGTCCCATCTTCTCAAGGTGGGCTTCGATCTTCTGCTGGCCCAACGGCTTTGTAAGTGGGTCTGCCACATTATCTGTGGAGTTGACTCTCTTGACCTCAACGTAACCTTTCTCAAGGTAATCGCGGATGAGATGATATCGCCGCTCAATGTGCTTGGACTTCTGGTGAGACCTCGGCTCCTTAGCAAGGGCTATGGCGCCATTGTTGTCGCAGTAAAGAGGAATGGCATCTGATGGCATTACTCCAATTTCTGCAGCAAACTTCTTGTACCAGAACGCTTCCTTTGCAGCCTCTGATGCAGCTATATATTCTGCTTCCATGGTGGAATCTGCTATCACAGTTTGCTTGGAACTCTTCCAGCTGACAGCTCCACCATTGCACACAAACAGACTTCCAGATGTCGACTTTCGATCATCTATATCGGACATGAAGTCCGAGTCTGTGTATCCCTGAACTTGGAGTTCTCCATTACCAAAGACCAACATCATATCCTTAGTTCTTCTCAAGTACTTAAGGATACATTTCACAGAAGTCCAGTGTTCTTCACCTGGATTTGACTGATATCTGCTTGTGACACTCACAGCATGGGCTATATCAGGTCGTGTACATAGCATGGCATACATGAGGCTCCCTATTGCAGAAGCATAAGGGATCTTGCTCATGCGTTCTATTTCCTCAGGTGTGCTGGGGCACATCTTCTTGGAAAGATGAATACCATGTCTGAAGGGTATTAATCCCCTCTTAGAGTTTTCCATACTAAACCTCTTTAGTACTTCCTCTATGTACATTTTCTGTGAAAGTCCTAGCATCCTATTCGGTCTATCCCTATAGACCTTAATTCCTAGAATAAAGGATGCTTCACCTAGGTCTTTCATGGAGAATTCCTTAGGACAACCACATCTTGACTGATGTCAACATGGGAATATCATTCCCAATAAGGAGGATGTCATCCACGTACAATACGAGGAAGACAACAGCGCTCCCACTGACCCTTTTGAAAACACATGGTTCCTCTTCGTTTTTGATGAAACCAAACTTTTTGATCACATCATTGAAACGAGTGTTCCAGCTCCGAGATGCTTGCTTAAGTCCATATATGGACCTTTGCAGCTTGCAAACCTTGTGATCAGTATCACTGGATGTGAAACCTAGCGGCTGTTCCATATAGATATCTTCCTCAAGATATCCATTTAGGAATGCCGTTTTCACGTCCATTTGCCATATTTCATAATCGAAATAGGCTGCAACAGCAAGCAATGTGCGGATGGATTTTAGCATAGCTACCGGGGAAAAGGTATCCTGATAGTCAATGCCTTCACGTTGACTATAACCTTTTGCCACCAGTCTAGCCTTGAATGTCTCCACATTCCCATCTGCACCAATCTTTCTCTTGAAGATCCATTTACACCCAATAGGTACTATACCTTCTGGTGGATCTACCAAGGTCCAGACTTGGTTTGAGTGCATCGAGTCAATTTCTGACTTCATTGCCTCAAGCCATTTCTCGGAGTCGATATCTGATATCGCCTCGTTGTAGGTTTTGGGATCATCACCATGAGCACCATTACCTATGAGGAACATTTCCTCTACGTCCTCTGAAATAATACCTAAGTATCTTTCAGGGGGACGGGAAACTCTTTCCGATCTACGAGGTGGAGGAGGTAGTGTTCTTATTGGCTCAACCTGATTTGGTTCCACTTGGTCCTTAGCTCGTTCTGCTTGTGAGACTTTCTCATCAAGCTTAATCTGCTTTCCAATGCCACTATCTTGAATAAACTATTTTTCAAGAAATATGGCATGTCGACTCACAATCACATTGTGGTCTTCTGGAATGTAGAAATAGTATCCTAATGACTCTTTAGGATATCCTATGAATCGAGCTCTAAAGGACCTAAACTCTAACTTGTCCGCTTGTTGTCTTTTGACATAAGCCGGACAACCCCAAATTCTGAGATGACTCAGACTTGGTTTCTTACCGTGCCATATCTCATACGGTGTGGTAGGAACGGTTTTAGAGGGAACCCTATTCAGTAAATAGATTGAAGTTAATAATGAATGTCCCCAAAGAAAATCTGGGAGGTCTGTGAAGCTCATCATGGATCGAACCATATCCAATAGAGTCCGATTTCTCCGTTCTGAAACCCCGTTGAGTTGAGGTGTTCCTGGTGGAGTCCATTGAGAGACTATGCCATTTTCCTTAAGATAGTCTAGGAATTCCCGGCTAAGGTATTCACCTCCTCGATCTGATCGAAGAACCTTAATGGGTTTTTCCAGTTTGTTTTTCTACTTCATGTCTGAATTCTTTGAACTTTTCAAAAGGCTTCAGACTTATGTCTCATAAGATACACATACCCATACCTAGACAGATCATCGGTAAAGGTAATGAAGTAGACAAAATTGCCTCTAGCCGGCACATCGAATGGGCCGCACACATCAGTATGTACTAGGGCAAGGAGATCTGTGGCCCTCTCCCCATGTCCAACAAAAGGGAGTTTAGTCATTTTGCCTTGAAGACAAGATTCACAAGTTGGATATGACTCAAAAGTCAATGGACTCAATAGCCCATTTTTCTCCAATTTGTTAATCCTATCTTCTGCTATATGACCTAATCTCAGGTGCCATAGATATCTGTCGTTTGGACTATCCCTAGGTCGTTTGGCATTCACGTTTTGCTCGAATAATGAGCATACCTCCAGAAGGACCTTCCTTCTTGTTCTTCAGGGTGGCCAGGTAAGTAGGGCAGTTCCGCTTCCAATGGCCGTCGCTGTTGCAATGGAAACACTTTCCTTTGCCATCGACCTTCTTCTTCGGTTCTGCCTTCTTCTTCTTTGATCCTTCTACCTTTTGCTTTTTCACAGACTTCTTTTTCTTTCCATAAGACTTTCTTTTGGAAGAAGTCCGTTCCATAGCAAGAACTGAGCCTTTAGAACCTTTCATAGAAAGCTCAGCGGTAACCAGCATATTCATCAACTCGGCCAAGGAATTCTGAAGTTTATGCATGTGGTAATTCATGATGAATTGCCCATATGCATCAGTCAAGGATTGCAGAATAATATCGTTCTGCAAATCCAAGTCCAACTTCACACCGAGCTTCTCAAGCTCTTCCATGTCCTTGATCATTGTCAGACAGTGATCTTGGACTGACTGCCCATCACGCATCTTAGCCTTAAAAAGTCATTTCGTGACTTGATATTTGGCTGCGCGACTCTGTTCACCAAACATCTCCTGTAGGTGAGCCAACATTTGGCGAGCAGTCCCGATATCTTCATGTTGGCGCTGGAGCTCATCAGACATCGAGCCCAACATGTAGTATCTGGCCTTATTGTCTTCGTCAATCCATTTTTCCAGAGACGCTCTCTGTTCAGTGGATGGACGAGCTGGTAAGGTGGGAGGGTCCTGGTCCAAAACATGTGTTAACTTCTCTGAACCCAAAACAATTTTGTAGTTCCTGAGCCAATCTTTATAATTGGGTCCAGTCAGTCTATGTGTGTCTAGGATACGTGCCAGTGGGTTGGACGCAGACATTTTCCTGTAGAGAGTCAAAGATTCTAGTTAGATACTGTAATTTTGACTTGACCAATTTGTTTAGGGATTTTATTTTTAAACAAATTAGCTCCCACTATTTTCTCGGATCCCTACACTCCCTCTGTAGAGATGCGAAAATCTCCGCGATTGATGATTTCTAGTGGGTGGTGCGGTCTCACCAACTGACTCATCACCTCACCTAACAGTTATTGGTGATGGGTTAGCCAATGAGTGAACAACTCTTGTTCAATGATTCTCTAATCATGGTGCACCCAAACTTGGTCTCTAATTCATGAATCTCACCGTATCCGGAATATTGATCCACTCCTTAGTTAAGTCAGACCCACCATTTGCATAGACTGGGTTCCTAATTGGGTCTCTCACCGTATCCGGAATATTGAGCCCAACTCATCCTCCAGCCCATAGCATCCAATGCCTAATAGACATGGTTGCGTCTTCCCGGTGCAACTGAGCCACTGTATCCAGCCGAGAACAATCAACCCCGGGAAGGGCCCGCACGTCTACAATGGTGGAAGACCTCGGACTTAATCTTTTCTTAGGGAGAATTGATTCAGGTCTCATTAAACTAGACTTGGCTTAGTCATAACAATTATGACTAACCTAGTGGCATGGGTCAGCTCGGATTATTGACCACCTCAGATCAGAACTGTGTCAACAGATATGGCCAGGTAAGTGAGACCGGTGGAAGGAATATGCCGTTAACTCGCACAAGAACGCATTCAGGTCGAGTAGCTTCCAATTAAAAACCAGTCGGTCGTCTGTGCCAAACTTACCTTAGACACCAAATTGTTGAGTCAGAACCAATTGGGTTAGCCTACAATCCAGACTCTAACCTCTGAGCCTAATTAGGTCTTGCTTGATCGTGACTCGATCTTGACCCAGACTTAATCCTATTAGGCTGGTCAATTTAAGCATTGTTGATCCCATCTAACCAACTCTTGATTCGGTTTGATCAACCGCTTAGACCTAATTGAGCTACCCAAGCCCGAACCCAGTATTATGAATATGTCTTAGATCTGAAATTCTCAATTTTAGACCTAATTAATATTCCATAAACTTAATTCTTAATTAAGTTGGGTTCATAAACAAAATATGCACAATAAATCCTAGGGTTTCAGGATCTAGGGTTTTGCAGAAAGTAAGTTTTGGGTTTCTGATTAAGGACGAACACGCAGCACCCCTACACGTCATAAGAACACCCCATCGAATGGGAAGAGAGGGCCTTTAAACCCTTCTTCGTTCTTATGACCGGACGGCCAAGAGGAACGCCTTAATCAGGAACATGTAAATCTACAAAACAGTTATAGATCTATATCATATATCTCATATACAAATTTAGATCTAATCAAGGCATATTTTGCATACATCTCATGTATCAAATCATGCATGTTTTCAGATCTAAATTATCACATAATAATCTAAAAAATTAGATTTAAATTGATCTAATCAAAATAAATTCTAATCTAGACAATTATGTAGAACTATTCTACAACTAGTCTAGTCATGCATCTATCATATCTCATATGATATTTAAAATTAAATAATTTTTATTTGCTGTTTATCAGATGTTATTATAACACTTATAATATCAGAAAATAGTAAATAAGAAGATCTAAAATATGATTTAATCAGATTAAATCAAAGACATGCAAAACTATTCTATAGAACTATTCTATTCTAGAACTAGTCATGCATATCTTCATGTTCTTAGATCCAAATCATTTAATTTTAATTTTTCTGATTTCAGATCTGATCACATCTCATGTGACATCTGAAATCACATTATTTTTAATTAAAATAAAATTAAAATCAGATCTAAACAATTTTAGAACCATGGCTCTGATACCAGTTGAAGGGAAATCCTGATTTCCCGGTCCAGGTTCGTCCAGATCTGATTAGATCAAGAGATATATTTCAAAAATTTTCTCTTGATCTTAATCAGATCTTGATATGTTTCAGATCTGATTCTTATTATTTTAATAAATAAAATAAAATAAGATAAATTAAATCAAATTTAATTTACCTGATTTGGGTAATCCTATTACCCTGTAGATGATCCTGATTGCAGCGGAAGGTTCTGGATCTTAGCCACGCAAGCGCCTGGCCTCTACCGGTATCCACTCGGGTTGGATCTGGAGATCCTCTTCTTCTCTATCACACCTCCAAAAATCAGATCTGGATCTGATCTGGAGGATCTTCAAAACTCTTTTGAAGATCTGCAGTCGTCCTTTTGCAGCAGCGCAGCCTTCTTGCTTTTGATCGCCTTTCCTTGATCTGAATCGCACCAAACTAAGTCCAAAACACCTTTTGGACGTGGAGAGCAAGGGGAGAAGAGAGTATGGCATGGAGAAGGAGGGGAGAGGCAGCCTTGGACGTGGGAAATCTCTATTGAATTCACTTAGGATTAGGGTTGGGCGCAGGGTCTTATTTATAGACCTCTTGTGATCCAACTCCTCTTCCTCTCAACCAATCACAACCCTTTGTGAAATCAGATCTAAATCTGATTGGTTGGAATAGAGACCCCTGGATTCCTCCTTAGAGGGCGCCTAAGACCAGTCAAACTGGATTCTTAGTAGAACTCTGATTGGAATCCAAAAGGGAGGTGGAGTCCTTGTCCAACAAGGACTCCTAGGCGCCTCCTACTTGGGCTCACGCCACCCTTGGCGTGCGCCCTTCTCCTTGCCAGGTTCTGGCAGGGGGACAAGGCCCCCACCAGCTCTCCAATAGGTGCATGACATGTGGTCAAAAGTCAAAGGGTCAATGGTCAACGTTTGACCAGTCAAAGGTAGACTTTTGACCAAAGTCAAAGAACAAGAAATGGCAGGTGACCAAAAATGGCAGGTAATGTCTTACAAATAAGACAACCTATTCTGACTTGGACAACCTCCAGTCAGACCATATGAAGGCCTCTGATTGAGCACAAACTCCTTTGGCTCAGTCAGGACAACTTATTTATGATAGTAAAAGAAGAACGTTAGGTTCAATCGAGTGCTAGCACGATTTCCTTGAACCTAATTGAATCTCATTCAGATCAATTGAACTAGATCAGTTCAATTGATGATCACCAGATTCAAACCCTTGTTTGTGTGACCCAGTTAGGTTCAGTTCTGTATGGTAATGGGATATGTCATGATCTCTATCATAGACATCATCGAAACTCCTTTCGATGGATCAGAACTCTTCTGATTCGAACAGCTAGAATGATCGATCATCTAAATCATTCTAATTGCTCCCAAAATCCACCAGTGACACCTAGCAGTATATGGTGGCAACCCATCAGAGCTGAATGCGAACCTCTTGGTGCAGCTACCTGTGTGATTCAGTTCTTCTATCTTGAGCCCCGATCAGATTAGGGTTAAGGTGAACTCGTCAAACCCTAGTCTCTGTCATATGATGTAATCATTCGATTCGAGTCCAATGTGAAAATCTAAATAGAAACTCTTTCTATTATTTCACTCTACCATGGCCATGGATTTCTGGACTTGATTCTCATGATCATCATAGGGCTACTCCTCTACCACCGAGGTAGATAGATCCCATCTTGATGCAATCCAGTTCCTACAATGAACATGCTATAGCCAACATACACCTCAGGGTTCCATATGGCTAGGAGACCGAGTAATGGTGTAGTCAAACTATAACACCCTCAAGGTGAACTGCCGATGCATCTCAGGTCAAAGAACCAGACACACTACTGCAGCATCGAGTCAGTCATTGACGAGAAGGTAGACTCCCTAATGACTACTCGAGGTGGTCACGCTCAGTGCCCTCGTTCTCTAACGAGTACCTGTACTCTCGCTCCGGTGTCTCCACACCGTAGACTCAAGACTCATCTACTAAAGAGAAGCGATCGTACACCAACCTTCCGGATCAATCACCATCCTCGTGATGATCCTATGGTCGGGAGCTGTTTATGAGTTAATAATGATTATTCATGTCTTAAATTTTCAACTCTTGAAAATATGAATTATCATTACCATTAACTCAAAGGATGTATCACAGACACTAAATACACATGTGTGATAGAAAATAACCCATTTCATTAATTACTCAAAATTATAATTTTGCCCCTAGAAGTGTATTACAAGTGTCAGCCAATTCTGGCTTCTAGGGCACATATATCTAACAGTATGTGGACCAATGAGCACAAGTGCGAGAGGTAGATATGCCTACTTCATCACTTTCACAAATGATCTATCCAGATATGGATATGTCTATCTGATGAAACATAAGTTGGATTCTTTTCAAATGTTCAAACGATTTCAAAGTGAAGTAGAAAAATAAACTCGAAAGAGTATTAAAACTCTTCGATCTGACCAAAAAGGAGAATATCATTTTGGAGAATTTCTCACAAATCTAGGAGAGAATGGAATTCTCTTTTCTCCTGAAACACCACATCATAATGGTATGTCCAAAAGAAGGAATCAGACTCTATTAGACATGGTATGATCCATGATGGGAATTGCCAGCTTGCTGATATCCTTCTAGGGATATGCACTTGAATCAGCTTATTATTTATTAAATAGTATTCTAAGTAAGTCTGTAGTTAAAACCCCATATGAGATAGAGATGGAGAGTAAGCTAGCACTTTCACACCTTAGGATTTGAGGGTGCCTGGCTTATGTCAAATGTTTAGTTACAAACAAACTTGGACCTAAGTTTGATAAGTGTACATTCATAGGATACCCAAAAGAGATCAAAGGATACTATTTCTACCATGCTGATGAACAAAAGGTGTTCGTCAGCCTTACGACAACTTTTTTGGAAAAAAAGTTCCATGATGAAAGAACTGTTGCCTCTAAGGTTTAACTTGATCAAGTTCAATAGATAGAAAGTCCAACATAGAATGTTGAACCTAAGTTGGATTTGATCAGATCAGATCTGAAGCCTAGTTAATCTGCACCATTAAGGCGATCCGGCAAAGTACCCCATCATACGAACAGATACTATGGATTCTTGGTCCAGGATGGTGATCCCATCAAACACGATGAGAATGGTGAGGATCCAGTCACTTGTATGGGTGCGATGCAAAGACCCAACTCTATGAAATGGCTAGAAGTCATGAGATCCAAAATGGATTCCATGAAGGTCTGATGTATGGACATTAGTTGACCCACCTGAAGGGGTTAAATCCATTGGGTGTAATTGGGTCTTCAAAAAGAAGAGGGGTGCAGACGGAAAGGTGGAGACCTATAAAGTCTATCTGGTTGTCAAGAAATATCGTCAACATTATGGTATTGACTATGATGAGACGTTCTTTCCTGTGGCAATACTCAAGTCAATTCAGATCATGCTTGTCATTGCTATCCATCTGGACTATGAGATCTTGCAGATGGATGTGAAGAAAGCTTACCTAAATGGAGAGCTGATCGAAGAGGTGTATATGATACAACCTGAAGGATTCACATCAATAGATGAGTCCAAGATGTGCAAGCTTCAGAGATCTATTTATGGATTGAATTAGGCATCTCGGAGTTGGAACATGCATCTTGATAAAGTGATCAAAATGTATGGCTTCATTAAGAACGAAGAAGAACCCTGCATTTATAAATGGATAAATGGTCGAGTAGTGGTATTTCTTATTTTATACATTGATGACATTCTCTTAATCGGGAATGACATTCTCGCACTACAAGGAATAAAAGTCTGGTTGTCATCACAGTTCTCCATGAAGGACTTGGGTGAAGCATCCTACATCCTAGTGATGAAGATCTATGGGGATAGATCGAAAAGGATGCTTGGTATATCCCAATCCACGTACACAAAAACTATGTTGAAGAGGTTTAGCATGGAGAATTTCAAAAAGGGCTATCTTTCGATAGGCCAAGAAATTTCTCTCTCTAAAAAGGATTGTCTGATAATTTCTGAAGAGAGAGAGTATATGAGTAGAATTTTATATGCTTCGATAGTGGGGTCTATTATGTATGCAATGACATGTACGAGATCAGACATGGCATACTCACTAGGAGTAGTGAGTGATACCAATCTATCCCTGAAGAAAATCACTGGAAGATGGTTAAAACCATCCTTAAGTATTTGAGAAATACTAAAGACCAATGGTTAGTTTATGATGAGTTAGATTTGAAGCTTGTAGGGTTTACAGACTCTAGCTTTCAATTTGATCATAATGACAGTAAAAGTGTGTCGGGATATATCTTTACTCTAAATAATGGAGCCATCTGCTGGAAAAGTTCCAAGCAGCATAAAGTGGCTGACTCTATTTGCGAAACAGAGCACATAGCAGCATCAGATGTAGAAAAGAAAGCTATGTGGCTGAGGAAGTTCATGATCGAGCTCGAAGTAGCACCCTACATTGATGGTCCAGTCCTGCTCTACTACGACAGCATTGGTGCCGTAACTCAAGTAAAGAAATCGAAGGTACACCAACGAACAAAGAACATTCTGCATCGCTTCCATTTGGTCCATAAGATCGTGGATCGTGGTGACGTCGACCTTCAGAAGATCAATGGAAAGGAGAACCTAGCCAACCTCTTCACTAAACCCTGGCAATCAAAGAGTTCGACAACCATAAGTCGAAGATGGGTATTAGATACTATGCCGAGTGGCTTTAGGATATGTGGGAGTTATTGAGAATTATTTTTCAAAGCCAATCATTAGCTTGTTGACGATTAAGATATTATAATTAATTTATTAATTAATAAAAAATATTTTGGCATTTTTTTTCATCACAAGTTTACATCTTCTAATGAACTCCATTATTATGATGAAGTCATTAGGACGATTTAGCTTCAATAAAGAGAGGATTTATCGATCAGTCCTTAAATTTATTCACGACAAAATGATAGGCTGTTAATTAGGATGAGAGCATCTATCGAGCATAGGTCGCCATATGCCACATAGGTTGGTTGTCCTCTTAACCAAGGTGTGTGGAGATACTGATATGGCATACAGGTGAGATGTATGGGTACATCGTCATTGAACATGACCAACTCCAGAGCATTGTGCTGCCAAGAATGTCTCTGATGGGATATAGGTATAAGTATCCCTTAAACCTAAGATCACCTCAGTGACTTGCAAGCAACTCACTATGCTTTGGTACTAGACTAATTAAATTTCTAATTCAGCAATGGAAGGCTTCTGGGCATAGTCAAGTACTTGCAAAGTTGGAGTGTGATCAAGATGGAATTGACCACTCCAAGAATTGGAGAAGAATGTATCACTGTGTTTTAATATAGCAAATATTGTCGTCCATAATATTCTAGGCATCACCTAGCTCTAATACCAAATTATAGACCCATGATACCACTCGAATGTCAGTCATTCAAGACATCACAAGCACCCCGCTACCATGTTGCGGAAGCTCCTGATCTTTAGCACAGATCTGAAGAAACCTTTGACATTCTCTATGGGCAGCACACCACCGATCCTCCATCTGGATCTGTGATGGGCGTCTCCCTTCTTATGCTTGAGGGAGACGCCCTCCTTCTCAAGAGCTTCTTCAAGAATCCTAGGGCAGCAACTCTAGAGAGAAGAGAAGAAGAGAGTTGAGGAAGAAAAGGTCTGTATTAATTCCAACCTTTTTTAACCCTAATACAACCTATGTATTTATACATAGCTATTACGCTTGACCAAAAAACTCCCTGGCTAACCCAATACATGAAAGCACTCACCGAGCCTATGTACATCCATGTCTCCCATGCTCTCATCCTCTAGATCTAGACCCGACCCATACATGAATTAGCCTCCTTAAGATCTATCAAACTAGGCCTTAAGACCTATAGATCAACCTAGACCCTAGCCCAAAATAGACCCTCGCGTAGCTCTGCACGCACACTAAGCCGGCTAAGTTCCACTGGGTTGGCTCAGTTTGAAACTAAGCCGGCCCTATTCTGTGCCGTGCCAGTAGTCTCAAACATTCAGCTCTCTATTTTGCCTATGCTCTGAGACTTAGCCGATCTAGTTTTGGACTAAGCCGGCTAACCTGTAGAAAATCTTTTTTCTGTAGTCTTGATTTCCTGACTTTGGTTCTTTGCTTCACCTTATGTCTTGGGTCTTCGAAGCACCAACCAAGCTCCTAGAATCCTGGAGCCATCATCATGACTCCTTCCGTGGCCTCCCAAGCCTTGGAAGTATCATAAATCCTCACAATCTCCACCTTGGTGCCCCAAGCCTTAGCAAATCCCTCGACAATGACCTCCTACATGTTCTCACTGTTCCTGCGCACTTGACAGCACCTGTGCAAACATCACCTCCGCCAATCCTCCTTAGCTGTTGTGCATCCTTGAGGCCTTTGGGATGATCGCCTCCACTACTGAAGACCTATGCTTGCTTCTTGGCACCATCCTAGAATTGTAGGATCCCTTCTGCTTTGCTTCTGCATCACTTTTTCTAAACTTCTCTAGAGAACCTACAGCATTTCTACACCAGCACATGCTGTACCACCTGATACGATCATCTTAAAGCTACGCTTATCCATCTGCATATGCCGCTCCATCAAAAACTATGCATCACCGATGCGCTAAACTCATGTAAAATTTTCTCTCCACTTGTGAAGCCACCACTATGGAGCTCCACCTATGTCCAAAGTCCACCTAATGCCATAGAAGCTGACTCTATCATCGAGTTTCTCAAGGCTAACCACTCAATGCTGCACTGCTGAGCCTGCTGCTGCACCTCGAACACTGTCACTGTCCTTTCGAACCCTCCACACTCCGTGCACTCCTTCGAAGCTATCTTGGATACCTCAGCAACTCGCGAGCACCTTCGAAACTCAAGAGCTCATCCAACTCTTCTGAAACCAGTGACTGAATCCTAGGAAATTCCATCCTAGTCTTTCTCTTCTACCCCTACACCAGCCATCACTTTAGTTACACTCGGAGAACCATCCTCCACCTGAACCATGACTCTTTCTGGTGCTCCTACAGAAGAACTCTAATCCATGATACTTCCGACTGCTAGAGACCTCCTGGTGCTCATTGAGATCCCCTGGCTCTCCCTGAGACCTGCACCCAGTCTCCTTGAGATACAACTAACACTCTCTACTGAGATACACTCTTCAGCTGCTGCACCACCGAGCCTATCTCAACCCTTATGCCTTTAGAGAAGCGCTCCTGCAGCACTCTATCACTCCCTGACTCATCTCTGCACCGCTCTATAGCTGCCCAGTCCTAACATGCTAGACCTCCATGGATCATCCATCTCCATCACTCCTAAGGCTTCACAAATCCATGTTCTGGTCAAACCATTGAATACATCTCCAACTACTTTCCCACCTTCCAAATATCGAAGGATGTATAGTCACTTCTTCAGCCTTCCATCAACCATTACCCCTTGGGAAACCTCTCTTCAATAGCCCTATGCTGCCCATCTTCCTAGAAATCCCTGATGCTCTTTGCTGAGATACCTTCCTCGATTGCTGCATCACCTAGCCTCTCTCAACCCCACATCTCCAAGAAAATGCTACTGCAACACTCCAGTACTCCCTGCCTATCACATAACAGTCATACACCCCTACCTTTTCACCAAGATCGATCAGCAAATCATGCACCAAATCCTTCCACCCCAAGAAAATCCCTTTTCGTTAATCCTCTCAACCTCCACCTTTAATTCGCTACTCCCAGTTAGCCAAACCAAAGCAACAACAAGGATAGATTTGAGACATACCATGGAATTCTTGTGCAGATTTTTGATTTCACCTTGTACGACTTCTCCTTCCCTTTCATTAACCATCAGGCTATGAAACTTGGCTCTGATACCATATTATCATCCACAATATTTTAGGCATCACCTAGCTCTAATAATAAATTATAGACCCATGATATCGCTCGAACGTCAATCATCCTTGATATCACAAGCATTCCGATACCATATTGCAGAAGCTCTTGATCTTTACCATAGACCTGAAGGAACCTACGATGTTCTCTATGGGCAGCACACCATCGATCCTCCACCTGGATCTGGGATGGGGTGCCTCCCTCCTTAGGCTTGAGGAAGATGCCCCCCTTCTCTAGGGCTTCTTCAAGAACCTTAGGCGGCAACTCTAAAGAGAAGAGAAGAAGAGAGTTGAGGAAGAAAAGGTCTGTATTGATTCCAACCTATTTTAACCCTAGTACAACCTATGTATTTATACATAGCCATTAGGCCCGACCAATAAACTCCCCGGCTAACCCAATAAATGAAAGCACTCACCGACCCCATGTACACCCATGTCTCCCATGCTCTCATCCTCTGGATCTAGGCCCGACCAATATATGAATTAGCCTCCTTAAGACGTCTCAAACCAAGCCTTAAGACCCTTAGGATCAACCTAGACCCTAGCCCAAAATAGACCCTCGCGTAACTCTGCCTGCGCGCTGAGCTGGCTCAGTTCAGCACTAAGCTGACTAAGTTCCACTGGGTCGGCTCAGTCTAAAATTGAATAGACCTAGTTCTGTGCCATGCCAATAGTTCCAAATGTGCAGCTCTCTATTTTATCTATGCTTTGAGACTTAGTCGATCCAATTTTGGACTGATCCAGCTAACCAGCAGAAAATCTTTTTTCTATAGTCTTATTTTTTTGGCCATAGTTTCTTACTATATCTTGTGTCTCAGGTCTTTAAAACACCAACCAAGCCCCTAGAATCTTTGGAACCATCATCGTGACTCCTCCCGTGGCCTCCCAAGGCTTGGAAGCACCATAAATCCTCATAGCAAAACCTTCACCATGGTAATCCATCAAATAAATTTGGTATTTTAAAATATATTGTGGACAATGTGATCAGAGTTGATAGTTGAACTCTGATGTGTCCTACGAGCATTGTGGTCAAGGGGATGAATTATATGGAAACTATATTCGCATGAGTTCTAAGGATGGTGTTCTACACCTTTGACCTATCCGACTGTCGGGTATCATTGCTAGATGGTCACTTTAATTAGAATAGAAATTTATTTCTATACTACCAACATAGCTCTGGGCCTATGAGGTCACATACATTAAATCTTGCAATCCGATTGGATGGTTGATCAACGATTAAGAATCGTTCTAGGGTTAAACAATCAATACGATTGATGTTTAACCTAGTGCAAGTATTGCAGAAGGATCGATTAGTAATTGAATTGCTAATTAGCTTAGTTTGATTAGTTCAATAGACTGAGATTAAGTCTAATTAAATATAATTTAATTAGATTTAGTTTTGGCTTGATTAGATCTAGTTCAATTGATTTATTGGATAAGTCAAGTGCAAGGAAGAACTAGTCCTAGCCTAACTATGACTTAGATTAACCTAATTTTCTAATTTGATTAAAAAATAAATTAGAATTAAATCTGATTTAATTAAGTTCTTAAATGAGTTAAGATCTTATTTAATTGGATTGGTTTAATCTTGATTTTATTTGGTTAAAAGATCGTTTGACCAAGTCAAAATAGGAGTCCTAGTGTGACTAGGACTCCCTATCTCCTTGCACCACCTTGGTCCGAACACCCTCCATACCTATTTTTTTGGCATTTTTTATAGAAAATCCCTTTCTTCCTAATTTTTATGCCCCCTCTCTCCCTCCAAATCATATTTGAAAGTTAGGTGGAAGACACACTCAAAGGAGGAATTGGTCTTGCTTAGGATTCTATGAGATAGAATCCTTGTTGACCAAAACATCTTTCCTTGAGTGCCACCCCCTTTTTTAATTAATTCTTTACTTATTCCATGAAAATAATCTTTTTTCTTGTGCACCCTCCCTTACTGGTCCATGCCAAAAATTGTGGAGGAGGCACCCAAGAGTTGGGCACCCCAACAACTTTCCATGTTTGGATATTCCTAGTCTAGAAATTTGACCTAACTTGGACTCTTTTTTTTCCCTATTTATTAGATGAATTTTATTCTAATTTTTTCATAGAATATAGAATATTGAGAGAGGTTTGGGGTGTGCAAAAATTAGAGGAAGAGGATCCTTGGGCATGTGGGTTCCATAGGCACCAAACTAGATGTGTAGGTGAGAGAAAAGAGAAGGAGAAGAGGATCTTCTTCTAGGGCTATTTTATTCTCAATCTCTCCTCCATTCTTTTGAGTTTTCTTGAGAGAGTCTCAGATCAGAAAACTCTCATCTTCTTTCTCATATTTTAGAGTGTCCAAATTTTGAAGAAGGAAGCATCGGATCGATCGTCGAAAAAAGATCAACACAGTATAAGCATGTGGTGCTGATTTTCTGCATCAAACTTTAGATCAGAGATTGTAGGCTCGTATGGATGACTCCTAGAGGCCAGACATTTATGTGACATGTGAATTCATCCTCAAGCTTAGATTAGCAAGTTAGAACATCTAAACATGCTCAGATAATAGATCTGATCTATAAACTTCATACCTGCATTTGATGTATTATTGATCTAGATTGATTTGATCAACCTTTTTTTTTCTTATTTGATTTTAATTTTTGATTTAATATCATACCTTGATCATATAATAGATTTAAAATCTAGGTATTTATATATTTATTTAAATAAATATTTAATTTATTTAAGTCTTTCACTATGAGATCTTGAAAAAGTTTTTAAGATCTATCTATAAAATCTTAGATCTGATTCGTTCATGGATTTTTTGATGAATATCAAGCAGAAGGAAGGAAAATCTATCTGGGCTTATGTCACCCGATTTAATGATACTACATTGAAGGTCCAGAATCTAGGCCGGTTTGTTGCAATGGCCGCACTCAAGGATGACCTTCAGAAGAACGATTTCCTATTCTTCCTGAAGAAGAAGTACCCCAGGGACATTACCAATATGCTGGCTCGGGCTGAAGATTATGCCCGAGCTGAGGAGGCCTATATGGCCAGGGATAATGAGGCCACCAAGAGCGGTAGGTGGGTGAACCGAATGTGCCCATGGTTGAAGAGAAATTGAGCAGAGCTCGGCCACGCTCCCGAACTCCTCCAGAGCGTAAGTAGGCTCGAACTCCTACCTGGATCCAGAGGCGAAGAAGCCTGGATTGAAGGGAGTGACGGAGCTCTCCCTTTAGAAGATTCCACAACTATGCCCCTTTCAATGCTCCAAAAATCTAAGTACTGATGGAGATCAGGAAGCAACTGCTAAGATCGAAAAGGATGTACACTCACCCCGATAAGCAATATCCTAGCAATTTCTGCCTCTACCATCGCGATCATGGTCAGAAAATAAAAGAGTGCATCCAACTCCAAAATGAGATCGAGAAGCTCATCAGGCATGGTAGACTTGATCAATTCTTGCAACGTTGACTAGAAGGATGGGAGAATTGTCTGAGAGCACCCCCACCACCAGAACCATCGAGAGGCAAGGAGCAGCAAGAAGATCGATGTCCGATTAGCATCATTAACACCATCTCTAGGAGACTTTGGCATGGGAAGGCTAGCGGATCGATAGAGCTTGAGAAGAGATAGAGGACGGAGGAGCCCATCACTTTCACCAAGGAGGATGCTTGAGGAGTCCAATTCCAACACAACGATGCAGTTGTAATCTCTTTAAACATTGCTGATTATGATGTACGCCACATTTTGGTATATAATGAAAGTTTCACTGACATTCTGTATTATGATGCTTTCTTTAAAATGTCCATATACGATAATCACCTGGGACCCATGAGCTCCTCGTTGGTCGACTTCACTGGTGACACTGTGCTAGTGGAAGGAATGATAACTCTAGTCATGACTGCAGGGCAATATCCAAAGTAGGCCAAGGCATGGGTCGACTTTTTGGTGGTGAAAGCCCCCTCCGCTTATAATGCAATCCCCGACCAACCTGGTCTGAATGCACTATGAGCCATGGTGTCAACCTATTACCTGAAGATAAAATTTCCAATAAATAATGGAATAGGTGAAATCAGAGGCGATCAAGCATTAGCCTGGCACTACTACTCCATCGCCTTACAAAATGGCACACAACTTGACCCCTACCCAGTTGATGGGCATGATGTCCGTGATGACCTTACTAAAGAATGGTGGGAGCCCATAGAAGATCTTATGACCGTCCCCCTGAATGATGAAAATGAGCATACGGTGCAAATTGGCTCCAATCTGTAAGATGATGTTCGAAAGCAGCTCATCATCTTTTTATGGAGGAATGCCAACATCTTCGCTTGGGTTCGATGGATATGCTTGGGATTGACATTGAGGTTATGAAACATTGGCTGACCATTGATCCCAAACATCGGTCAGTAAAAGAAAGAGTTTGGTGCCACATACCAGAAAGGCAGAAGGCAATAACAGAAGAAGTTGACAAGCTTCTCAATGTCGAATTTATTAAAGAAGTCAGCTATCCAACTTGGGTCTCTAACGTGGTCCTGGTCAAGAAGGCCAATGGCAAGTGGAGGATGTGCATCGACTTTAAGAAGCTGAATAAGGCCTGCCCAAAAGATAGCTGTTCTTTGCCCAGAATCGACCAACTGGTGGATGCGACTTCAAGCTATGAACTCCTCACCTTCATGGACGTCTTCTCTGGCTATAACCAAATTCGGATGGCATCGAAGGATGAGGAGAAGACTACTTTTATTACTAACCATGGTCTTTATTATTGTAGGATCATGTCCTTCAGCCTTAAGAATGCAGGCGTGACTTATTAGTGCTTGGTCAATAAAATCTTCAAGGAGCAGATCGATCGCAATATGGAGGTTTACGTCGACGACATGCTGGTCAAAAGCCAAATGTCTATCAATCATGTTGCTGACCATGAAGAGGCTTTTGATGTGCTCAGAAAATATAAGATGAAGCTGAACCCAACCATGTGCACCTTTGGAGTAGCCTCAAAAAAATTTTTAGGGTTCATGGTCTCCAGACGAGGGATTAAGGCCAACCTAGAGAAGATTCGAGCTATCTAGGAGATGACCGCTCTAAAGTCCATCAAAGAAGTTCAGCGTCTGATCCGGAAGGTGAAATCTTTGAATCATTTTGTCTCGAGGTTGGCCGAATGCTGCATGCTCTTTTTCCAAGTCCTCAGAAAATTGAATGATTTTCACTGAACTCATGAATGCCAAAAGGCATTCGACGAGCTCAACAACTACCTCGGCTCACCTCCCCTACTAACCAAATCCAAATTCAGAGAGGAGCTATTTCTCTACCTCGCGATCTCTTCTATGGTGCTAGCAGTAGTCCTGGTCAAAGAAGAGACGAAAGTGCAGTGACCAGGCTACTATATAAGTCGGATTCTAAGGGATGTCGAGATTAGATATATAAAATTGGAAAAATTAACTTATGTTCTTCTGATTGCAGGAAGGAGACTTTGGCCTTAATTCCAGGGACATGCTATAATGCTCCTCACTGACCAACCAATCAGAGCGATCCCTCATCAGATGGATAATTTCAAAAGAATTGCAAAATAGACCTTTGAATTAATAGAGTTCGACATCAACTATCAACCTCGGCCAGCTATCAAGACTCAAGCACTAGCCATCTTCATAGTTGAATGTACCATCCCAGATGATGTCGAGCTTCAAAATGAAACCAACATTCCATGGTTGCACCCGAGCTCCTCTAAAGAAAGAACGGACCTTCCTGATGATTTTTGGGCCTTGTATGTCGATGGCTCCTTCAATGCTTTCGGAGCTGGTGTTGGATTGATCCTGATTAATCCAGAAGCAATCATCATGGAGTATGCGCTGTGTTTTGAATTCTCGATGATAAACAATGGGGTAGAATATGAGGCCCTAATAGTCAGGCTTAGGATAGCCAAAGAATTGGAAGCTGATCGGTTTTAGGTTTGCAGTGACTCCCAACTAGTCGTGGGGCAGGTCAGCGGCAGTTATGAAGCCTAAAAAGAGAGCATGGTAAAATATCTTGAGAAGGTGAAGAGCTTGACCCCAGCCTTCGGTAGCTTTAGCATTCGATAAATTCCAAGAGCAAAAAATGCTAGGACTGACCTTCTTTTCAAGCTGGTCACCCTAGCTCCTAACGAGCTTTCGAAAGAAGCTTATTATGAGATATTGAAATGCGCATGCACAGAGGAACTGTAGCCCATCATGTAGGTTGGCCAGGAGCCCTGCTGGATTGACCTGCTGACTGCTTATCTTAAGGATGTGGTTCTTCCTCGTGACCCGAAAGAGGTTCGAAAGTTGAGAAACCAAACCCCTTGGTATATTCTTTATAAGAATAAGCTATATAAAAGGTCGTTTTTCCTATCATTATTGAGGTACTTCCAACCCTCTGAGGTTGATTTTGTACTATGAAAAGTGCATGAGGGAATTTATGGATGCCATCTGGGTACTAGATCTCTATCTCATAAGCTGCTCAGATAAGGGTATTATTGGCCGACTATGCAAGGTGATTGTATTGATTACGTCAGGACATACGACTGCTGCCAAAGGAACGTGAATGTCCAAAGGCAACCAAGCATCGAGCTTGCCCCGTTGATTGCTCCTTGGCCATTTGCGCAGTGGAGAATGGATATTCTTGGACCCTTCCCAATGGCATCTGGACAATGAATGTTTCTCCTAGTCACCATTGACTATTTCACTAAATGGGACGAGGTCAAACCACTGGCAAAGATTACCAAAGCTAAGGTGCAGGACTTGGTCTGAAAGTCAATCATCTACAAATTTGAAATGCCCCGAACTATCATGACACACAATTGCTGACAATTTTCAAGGGTGAGGTTTGTTGAGTTCTATGAAGGTCTGAATATCTCCCACCACTTTACGTCGATAGCTCATCCATAGGCAAATGGAAAAGCTGAAGTGACCAATCGGACCCTATTGCAAGGCATCAACATAAGACTCGAAAGAATAAAAGGGACCTGGGTGGACGAACTTTATCATATTCTATGGGCATACCGCACTACCCAAAGGCTATTGGCTATAGAAACACCGTTCGCCTTAGCTTTTGGAGTAGAGACAGTCATTCGGATCAAACTTAATCTTCAATCGGTGCTGGTAGTGGCTTTCAACGAGTAGCAAAACCTACAAGACCTCAGAGCCAAAACCTACAAGACCATAGAGCCAACCTCGACCTACTGAAAGAAAAAAGAGAGGAAGCCAAAGTTTCGATGGTAGTTTATAGGTGAAAGGTGGCCCGATACTATAACTCTAGAGTCAGAGGTAAAATGTTTAGAATGGAGGACTTAGTGCTTCAACGAGCCACCATCTCTCAGCCTCAGAATCAGAGGAAGCTTGCCCCAAATTGAGAAGGACCCTATGAGATCATGGAAGTCATCCGATCCAGAACATGCTACCTGAAGGAACTCGGAGGGGCAGACCTACCTCGACCATGGAATTCAAAAAATCAATGAATGTATTATCGATGATTTGATTGCAATGAAATCCCCCTACTTCAACACCTTAATCTTTATTGTATATTGGTAATAATGGGGGACTACCCCCCAAACTTAATCTCATGATAAATACGGCCATGTTAGGAACAAGAAGAGAACCTCATTCTAACATGAGCAAACTCGGAGACCTTGTTCATTTTAGATAAGATAAGGGGAGAGGCCCTGACAATGGTCCTAATGTGGCTCTACAACCCATTAGGAATAAGAGAAGAATCTCATCCTAATGTGAGCAAAGTTGAAGGCCTCATTCATTTTAGATGAGATGAGGCAAGAGGCCCTGACTATAGCCCTAATGTGCCCTTACAGCCTATTAGGAATAGGAGGAGAACCTCATCCTAATGTGGGCAAAGTTGAAGGCCTCGTTCATTTTAGATGAGATGAGGAGAGAGGCCCTGACAATAGCCCTAATGTGCCCCTACAGCCCGTTAGGAACGGGAGGAGAACCTCATCCTAACGTGGGCAAAACCAAAAGCCTCATTCATTTTAGACGAGATGAGGGGAGGGGCCCTGATAACGGCCCTAATGTATCCCTATAGTCTATTAGGAACAGGAGGAGAACCTCGTCCTAACATGAGCAAAGTCAAAGGCCTCATTCATTTTAGATGAGATAAGGGGAGAGACCCTGATAATCGCCCTAATGTGCCCCTATAGCCCATTAGAAATAGGAGGAGAACCTCATCCTAACGTGAGCAAAGTCGAAGGCCTCGTTCATTTTAGATAAGACAAGGGAAGAGGCCCTAATGTGCCCCTATAGCTCGTTAGGAATGGAGGAGAACCTCATCCTAATGTGAGCAAAGTCAAAGGCCTCATTCATTTTAGACGAGATGAGGGGAGAGGCTAAAACAACGGCCCTAATGTGCCCCTACAGCCCATTAGGAATAGGAGGAGAACCTCATCCTAACATTGAGCCAAAGTCGAAGGCCTCATTCATTTTAGACAAGATGAAGGGAGAGGTCCTGACAACGATCCTAATGTGCCTCTACAGCCTATTAGGAATAGGAGAAGAACCTCATCCTAACATGAGCAAAATTGAAGGCCTCGTTCGCTTTAGATAGGATGAGGGGAGAGGCCCTGACATCGGCCCTAATATGCCACTATAGCCTCATTAGGAATAGGAGGAGAACCTTGTCCTAACAAGAGTAAAAAAAAAACACAAAGAGAGAGAGAAGGGTCGAAGGTGAGCATTATATTCACATGAGGCAAGGATGGATAAGGTATTATTTTATTACAAGTTTAAATTTATTACAAGTAGGATGGAGATTGGCCAAACCGACTACATATTATAAGGAAGCCAATGCGGTAGGGATCGGCAAGACCAATTACAAGAAAAAAATATAAAAGGAGGTGAAGCCTTAAGACGGATCGGACTCCTCACGCTTTGGGTCATCGACGCCGACCATCACCAAGGCCTGCTTCAACCTAATGATTTCCTCCTTAAATTCTTTCTTTCTATAAAAATTGTCTATGTACGCTCTATTGATATGCCCAAACTGGCCCTCCAGCTCCCACCGCTACCTCCTTAGGACCTCAAACTCGACCTCCGCATCCTGGATGGCTTGATGCTCACAGATCAATTGGAGCTTTAATTGTTGAACCTTGGCTTTTTCCATCCCAACAGTCTCTGAAAGCTCGCCAATGGCATTCTTCAAGGAGGCAATCTCCTCTGACTCTCCACTAGAGACAGCCCACTGACTATCAGCCAGTTGTTGCTAGAGATGGCTCACCTCTCTGTTAGCTGCCCAGAGCTCATGCTCGAGCCTGATCACTTCCTTCGACCAAGTTAGCTTATACTCATTATGCCAGGCTTCGATATCGTAGAGCTACTTTTAAAGTTCGGAGAACCTCTTGGACCAGTCTCAATTGTATTGGGCCCTGTTAATAGACCATGATGAAGTTTCCTCCAGCAGTTGAATTTTTTCCTTCACTGTCGTAAGGTCGATCTCAAGAAAGCTGATCTTTACTGTTAACTCCTAAGACTTGTTGCTGGCACTTCTTCTCAGTTCAGCCATTTCTTTTTCTTAAAGCTGCCCTTTTGAATGCTAAAACTAGTAGAGTCCTTCCTATGTATGTTCCTAAGGTGGGTAACTTCAACAGTTGCCTCCGAAGCATTCTTCTTTAATTCTTGGAGATCATCCTCAATTTTTCTCAACTTCTTCCTTAAGTGATGATTTTTCTTCTTCAAGCTCCTAATTAGTGGTTCAATCAAAACCCCATGAGACAAAGGATTGGCATCAACTGAAAGAGGGGAGTCATGACCTAGGTTGTCAGGAGCATTCTAAACCATGCAAAAGACAACACAAAGTGTAAGGCTAGAAAAAGATTTGTTTTTCATTTACATAGATGTTTTCAAATACATCAGCATAAAAAAAAAGGGAAAAAGAAAGCTACACGATCTTTAGGAATCTAGACCTCGGGCAACTCGACCACAGGAGAGGTCAAAGCATCTTCATTTGCGTCCAGTCCATGGACAGGCTCGGGCGCTACAGCGACAAGTTTGGGAGCTTTCAAGACAACTCCCATGGCTAAAGAAGAAGGGACATCGGCCAGGACAACTCCGACCTCGAGGGATGAAGGATCGGCTCTGTCACCGGGCTCTTCCATCAAAAGGTCCAAATCTACCTCAGAAAAATTCTCAGCGACCCTTCCCAGGCAGATCTAGAATCCCTCGATGATGGCCTCTTGAGCAAAAGCTATTTTAATGTCCTCCTAAGCAAAAGTCAGAAAAGGTCAAAGAAAAGTC
This sequence comes from Cocos nucifera, assembly GCA_006176705.1. Taxonomy (NCBI): domain Eukaryota; kingdom Viridiplantae; phylum Streptophyta; class Magnoliopsida; order Arecales; family Arecaceae; genus Cocos; species Cocos nucifera. The sequence goes on from QRFJ01001000.1 coordinate 50,300, forward strand.
AAGGTCTGGATAAGGAACACCCCACAACCAATCAAAAAAAAAAGACTACCTACCAGATTTAGGAGACTGAGGCCAAGGTTAAATAGGATCTACTCATCCAGAAGGTCAGGGATTGGCAGAACGTTAAAGCCCTTCAATATATCGGTCGAACTCCGATCCTCGCTTTCCAACCCTGGAGCTTAGTGGACCGAGTTCCTTATCTCCCCCCATGGAGGAAGTCCTAACCTCAAGGATGGGTTTGAGATGAAGAAGAATTTCTCCTTCCAGCCATGAATGGAAGAGGGAGTGCCCTTAAGTAATCCCTTCCTACCGAATTGGGGGGATACATACCACCAATCCTTAGCAGTTGGGTGGCGTTTGAAGGTAAAGAAGGTTCGAAATAAGGAAATGATAGGTCGGATGCCTACCATGGTACACAAGAAAAGAAATCCTATGATGAACCTAAAGGAGTTTGGCACCATTGTAGCAAGGAAGATGTTGAGAAATCTAAATAGGTTGACCATGAAAGGGGTAAAGGTAACCTAAGCCCAGCCCAAAGAGCCTATAAATACAGGCAGGTTCAGTTGAGAGGCAAAGAGCAAGCCCTATCGTTGGGTCTGAAATGTTTGAGCTCATATTTGGAGGGAATACCAAACTAAATCCTAGCTAACGAAAGATCATCAGATCGAAGTTGGCAGGCAATAACTGTTGGTGCAAATGAAAGAGGGGGCAAGTTACAAAGCTTGGCCTCCTTGAAAGATAGGTTTGCTAAGGCTAAAGGAGCTGAACTCCCCGAGCAGGTCGATTAGGGTTCGTCGGTGGACATCCAGATCAAAGCAAAATCATAAAAAATGCTCGAAAAGCTTAGAAAATGAAGCACAAAAAAGTTCTACAAAGAGACCTAAGAAGCGAAAAGTAGAGAATGTAGGAATAACTCAGGAAAGGATAGCAAAGCTGACCTAAGTTGACTGAAAGAGGTAGGGAGATGATGAAGGCCATAAAAAATAGATGGGAGAACACCTAGGATCAAAGGAAGAGGAAGGAAAAGCCTGAGCTCTCGCTCGATGGAGAGAAGAAAACCAGAAGAAGAGGAGGAAGAAGATTTCAAGAGAGGTAACAACTTGGAAGAAGGAAACAGGTTAAATAGCCCTAAGGATTCTAGGTGGTTATGATTGCGAATCCCCTTCGATCAGCCTATGGCCGACGCATGCCCCCTCTATCATGGCAGAGACTGACGGTCGACAGACCCATAATGATATCATACCCTAGGCAGAGTTTTGGTGCAGAGCTCCAAAGGCATCTCTTCGGGTCGCCTCAAATTTATAAAGCTTCGACGCTAGTGCAGAAGCACCAAGAAATGCCTCACCTTAGCAAGCGTAGGAAATGGAAAGGGACTTCACCAGTCACACTCGGTACTCCCTTCCCTTGAACTTCAAACTCTGGAGTAGAGGGACTAGTGTTGGGGATAAACTGACTCCTACCAAAGTTTGGTTGGATGCTTGATCTCAGAAGGATCCCGCCCGGCAACAGCCTCCATGATTAAACCTCGGGCCTCCTCCAGTAGTTGAACTCCTTTCGAACTTCTCCTTTAGCTAGACTCCTCTAATAGTCGGACTCCTCCCGAACTTCTCCTTCAGCCAGACTCCTCTAACAGTCGGACTCCATTCGAACTTCTCCTTTGACCAGACTCCTCCAATAGTCAAACTCCTCCCGAACTTCTCCTTCAGCCAAACTACTCCAACAGTCAGACTCCTCTCGAACTTCTCCTTTAGCCAGACTCCTCCAACAGTCGAACTCCTTCCGAGCTTCTCCTTCAGTCAGACTCCTCCAATGGTCGAACTCCTTCTAGACTTCTCCTACAGTCGGACTCTTCTAGCAGTTGAACTCCTTCCAAACTTCTCCATCAGTCAGACTCCTCCCTTAGCCAAACTCCTCCAACAGTCGAACTCCTATCAAACTTTTTCTTCAGTCGGACTCCTCCAATGTCAAGCTCCTCATAGATTTCTCCTTTAGACAGACTCCTCCAAATAGCTAAACTTTCTCTGAGCTCCATCCAGCAGTCCCAGAAGACCTCAACACTCATCCCTGATATAGCTAAAAGAACTGTCAATCTCTCCCATCCGAGATTCGATCGTTGGACCCTGATGGGCTCGCATATTGCGACAACAGACACTATTCCTCGTAACAAACTCCACGTGGCCCTGAACGGCCCACTATCAGACAGTTACGACTGTCACTATCAGTTTGTTATAGGCTCCGTCCATATAAGGGACCCTCCAAATATGCTTTCAAAAGAAGGAAAAAGCTCTCCTTCTCTTCCTCAAAACTCTGCTAGAATCTCTCTACGTATTCCATTTCTATTGGCCAAAAGAACTGACTTGATCGTCAGAGGGTCTTGTCGAAGACACCACCCTAGACTCCAAACGAGACTTGTTTTGCAGGTCCCAACAACGATTTCATCCTCTCCAAATCCAACTTCAACTCTGGCAATGGCCAGATTTCGCACCAATAATTAGTAATCTCCTCAAATACTTTGTAATCATCAAAATCAATTCTTGGAGCAACAATCTCCTCCTTTTTAATGATGACAAAATATTTGAACATAAGAAAAATAAAGCATGTAGAAGCATTAATTAAGGGTTTCAAAAATTTTGAAGGAACATGCTACATCACATACTAGGATATTATATTCAATTATTTAACCAATATGGCATCAAGAGTAGTTTGATGATTACTTATAGTCAGACATTTAAATAATTTGCAAAAATATTTGACTTACTTATTCCTTTTACTTCTATTTTATTTTTTTATCAATTTCACTTTAATTTTGCTTATAGCCCAATTTTATTTACTCTACTTCCCCTTTTTGACATCATCAAGTAAGATCTTAAAGGATTTTAAAATTCAAAAATGAAAAAGCATCCCCCTTAAGTTATTCCATATGTTTTTCTATTAGAACAAGAGTTTATAACAAAACATTCAATTTACAACATAATGATCATAATGAAATTAAGCCAATTCATAAAGATTTCATTTCACATCATTCAAATGACATCATCACATATTTGCATCCAAATGATTATCATAACATCAAGTCATCAAAATATATAAATGCTAAACATACAAAATATAAAGGTATGAAAATTATTCATGAGAATTAGGCCATCAAAACATACAAAATTCATGGATATAACTATCTATGACCCAAACAGCCAATAGTACCAATGCCATAAGTTTGATCCAAAAAAATATAACCAACTATGACTTGATCAACAAATCATAGAAACGACTAAGGGATACTAGATCATAACCTAATACAAAGATGACTAAACTAAATCTAGTAGAAATCATGACTGGAAGCATCTGAATTAGATGAGGAATCAGAGATGTGATGGGATGTGATAGGGTCAAATCCAGGAGCATGTCCTCGACCACATCTGCCTCGACCATGGGTGTAGGTGCATGCTCGAGCAGTTGGACGAGATGACTCAGGAGGCTGAGAGGAAGTGGGCTAAGCAAGATGAGCAATCCTGATAGTGTCTAAATGATCTAGTGCACTTGGCATGGCCTGAGTGATGGCACCAATTTGTGTTGATAAAGTCTCACTAGAATCTCTGAACTCTCTTCTCAGGAAGTCAAAACCACCCTCCTCTGTGCTGTGCCTGCAGTTCCAAAACTCGACCTTTCTATTTTACCTATACTCTAAGACTTAGCTGACCTAGTTTTGGACTAAGCTGGCTAACCTATAGAAAAAGTCCTTTCTACAGTCTTGATTTTTTGACTTTGGTTCCTTACTCCGCCTTGAATCTTAGATCTTCAAAGCACCAACCAAGATCCTTGAGGTCCTCAATATCCGAACCTCATGCCCATAGAGAGCTACATGCTGCCTCAACCCTAGGATAACTCCTATCCTAGCCCTAGGACCATACCTATGCTAGCCTCTTCGAAGCCCTCACCCTGGCTCCATCCATGGCCTTCCAAAGCTTGGAAGCACCACACCACCTACAATCTCACCTTTGGTGCGCCCAAGCCTTAGCACACCTAGCAACATCTTCCTGCACGATCCTGCTATCCCTGCATGTCTTGATAGCCCCTCATGCTCACCTTACCACTACCATTCTTCCTCAACTATTGAGCTCTTTTTGAGGCCTTCGGGATGACCGCCTCCATCGCTGAAGTCCTTGGCTTATTTTTCTGCACCACCTTTGGAGTTGTAGGTATCCTTCTGTTTGGTAGTTGTATCACTTATCCTAGACTTCGCTGGAGATCATGCAACATTCCTTTACCGACACTCGCCGTATATCCTGATGCTCTACCTGACACTATCCCCTCAGAGCCATGCCTATCTTTCATACAATCTTCTCCACCTGGATCTATACAGCCCCGACACTGGTGCTGGAATACTGATCCTTCCTCTGCACCCCTCTGCTCTGAACCCATGTCACAGCTTCCTCCACCCATGAAACCATCTCTGCCCGGTGCTCGACCTAGAGCTGAAGTCCTCTTGATGTCGTAGAAGCCGACTCTATATCCGAGTCCCTTAAGGCTAACCACCCAATGCTACATTGCTGGGCCTACCGCTATACCTCAAACACCGTTACTGCTCCTTCGGACCCTCTACTCTCTGTAGACCTATCCAAAACCATCTTAGATACATCGCATCCTACAGACTTCTCCAAGACCACCAAGATTTTATCTGAATCTTCACTTTCAGCGACTATACTAATGGAATCCGAGCTTTCTTTCCTCTTTCGTTTCTTCTAAAGTGGACACTCTTGCTTAAAGTGCCCTGCTTCTCCACACTTGAAGCATCTCTTGGGCCCCTTGCTGCTCCTCTATTCGCCCTTCTTCTTTTCTTTCCTATGCTTTTTTGAAACCATAAGACTCTCCTGGAAGACCTCCCTCTTTGTCATCCATTTTCACTGCTCGTTGGACTTGAGCACTGATACGATCTTCTTGTACACCAGTGTCTTATTACCATATAGCAAAGTTGTTACTAACAGATTAAAGCTCCTGACTAGCAAACACAGCAATAATAGACTCTTGTCCTCCTCTTCTAAATTCACCCTTATATTGAGCAAGTTCATGCTCATCCGATCGAACCATTGAATATGCCCCACAACATTCTCACCCTCCTGCATCCGAAGGCTATATAGTTGCTTCTTCAGCATCAACTTGTTGCACATGTTCTTCCCTATGTACATCTATTGCAACCTCAACTATAATCCCTTGAGTGTTCTCTCCTCCAACACACCATACAAAATCTCATCCGCTAAACAAGCCCTAATCATGGCACATGCCCTTTTCTCCAAGGACACCCATTCCTTATCAGTGATCTCCTCTGGTCTATCTTTGAAGGCCAAATCCAACCTCATCTGAATCAGTAGATCCTCCACCCTTACCATCCACATCGTGAAACTTTTCTTTCCATCAAACTTCTCTAATCCTACCTTTAATCCATTATTTTTCATGATCAATCTGAATCAAATAATAGCAAACAAATAGATCTAAGAAATACCTTAACTAGGGATGGTGGACAGCAGCCCTGTGATCTCTTCCTTCCTCACGAAGCTTGGAGAAAGCCTTTAGATTTGAATCTTATTATTGATCTCTGCTGAAAACTGATCTTCTTCCTCCTTTATGCTCAACTGGGCTCTGATACCAATTGTTGACCCACCAACTGGCATCACCTCGCTCTGATACCAATTGTTCTTTCTATGGCTGCTCGAAGCCACAACCGTAGATTCGATCTCTTGCATGAACTTGGGTGTTAATTCAGCAAACTGAAGAAGATCTAACAAAGATAAGAGAAGCTAGGATTTTGGTGTTGGAATCAGAGAGAAGAGAGAAGAGAGTTAGGAAGAAAAGCTCAATTGTATTCCCTTCTCTTATAAAAGTTATAATATCCTGATTTATATACCCTAGAGTTCGTACATGAACCCTAATAAACCATAGCTTAAAAATTCCTTTAGGCTAACTGGATACATGAAAGCACTTACCAAGCCCAAGTCTCACATAATCTCATCCCCTGGATCAAATCCCAATCCATACATGAATTAGCCTCCTTAAGATCTCTTAAAATAGGCCTTAAGACCCCTAGGATCAACCCAGATCCTAGCTCAAAATAGACCCTCGTGTAACTCTGCCCGTGCACTGAGTCGGCTCAGTCTCAGCATCGAGCAGGCTAAGTTTCATTGGGTCAGCTCAGTCTAAAACTGAGTCAGCCCAATTCTATGCCATGCTTGTAGTCCCAAAACTCGACCTTTCTATTTTGCCTACGCTTTGAGACTTAGCCAACCCAGTTTTAGACTGAGTCGACTAACCTATAGAAAATATTTTTTCTACAGTCTTGATTCTTCAGCTTTGGTTCCTTGCTCCACCTTGAATCCTAGGTCTCTGAAGCACCAATCAAGTTCCTTGAGGCCCTCAATACCCGAACCTTAAGCCCGTGGAGAGCTACATGCTATCTCTATCCTAGGACAACTTCTGTCCTAGCCCTAGGACCACATCTATCCTAGCCTCACCGGAGCCCTCACCTTGGCTCCGTTCGTGGCCTCCCAAGGCTTGGTAGCACCACACCATCTATAGCTCTACATAAACTTCTTCGGCAATATATCCATTTAGAAAAGCACTTTTAACATCCATTTGAAATAGCTTGAAATTCATAAAGCATGCATAAGCAAGTAAAAGTCTAATTGCTTCTAGTCTAGCAACAGGTTCCAAGATTTCATCAAAATCAATTTTCTCTTCTTGATTATAATTCTTTGCAACTAATCTTGCTTTATTCCTAATTACATTTTCATTTTCATCCAATTTATTTCTATATATCCATTTTGTATCAATTATTGGATAATTTTTAGGTCTTGATACTAAGGTTCATACATTATTTCTTTTGAATTGATTAAGTTCCTCTTGCATTGCATTTATCCAATTATAATCTTTTTTGACTACATCAATGATTTTGGATTCAAAATGAGAAATAAATGCAAAATAATTATATGCATCTCTAAGTGAAGAGCGAGTTCTTACCCCATGTGTAGGATCATGAATAAATATTTCTTTGGGGTGATTGTGAATATACCTCCATTCTTTTGAAAGATCATTTATATCTTAAGCTTGTTCTTGTTATCCTTCACCCTCAATTTCTTGCTTGTCTTCATGATTCTCTTCATTTTGAATTGTTGAATCCTTTAGGGTGATCTTCATTCTTTCTATAAGAGAATCTGCATCATCAATATCCTCACTCTTCCTTGATGGAAGATCATTAGTCTCATCAAAAATAACATGTATTGACTCCTCTACTACTAAGGTTCTTTTGTTAAAAACTCTAAAAGCTTTACTAGAAGAGGAGTAACCAAGAAAAATAGCTTCATCAGATTTTGCATCAAATTTATCTAGTTTTTCTTTACCATTGTTCAAAACAAAACATCGACAACCAAAAATATGAAAATATGCAAAGTTAGTTTTTCTTTCTTTCCGAAGCTTATAAGATGTTTTCATTAAAATTGGTCTGATTAGGGCATGGTTTAAGATATAACATGCTGTGTTAATTGCTTCCATCCAAAAGTATCTTGGAAGGTTGCTTTCACATAGTATAGTATGAGCCATTTCTTTTAGAGTTCTATTTTTCTTTTCTACTACATTTTGTTGGGGTATCCTAGGTGCTGAAAAATTATGGCTAATTTCTTTTTCACTATAAAATTTTTCAAAGTCTTGATTTTCAAATTTGATTCCATAATCACTTCAAATGCTTTGAATTGAAAATCCTCTTTCATTTATAATTTTTTGGTAAAACTTTGTCAAAACATGAAAAGTTTCATCTTTGTGTGCCAAAAAGAAAAAACATGAGTGGTCATCGATAATTACAAAACCATAACATTTTTTACCTAAGCTTTCTATTCTTGTAGGACCAAACAAATCCATATATTAAAGTTTCAATGGCCTAGAAGTTGAAACAATGTTCTTAGATTTGAATGAAACTCTTGTTTGTTTACCTAGTTGGCATGCATCATAAATTTTATCTTTTTCAAAGTTCAATTTTGGTAAACCAGTATCTAATTTCTTTTTGATAAGCTTTGAAAGTGAATGCATACTAATGTGTGCAAGCCTACGATGCCAAAGCCAACTAGTTTCATTAATTTTGACATTCATAGCTACTAGACATTGCATGTTTATCATAGAAAGATCATTCAAATCTATCATATAAATATTACTATGCCTTTGACCAATAAGCTTAATGCCATCATCATTGGGACTAGTTACAATGCAAAGATTCAAAAATAACTTTGTAACCCTTATCTCAATGTTGACTAATACTTAAGAGATTGTGTTTTAAGCCATCTACTAATAAAACATTTTTAATATACTTGAAGGGAGCGATACCGACATAAGCTGTACCAATGATTTTTTCTTTGCCGTTATCTCCAAATATGACCATCTCTCCATTTTTAGCATCAAGGGTGATGAATTGGGACTCATCACCAGTCATGTGTCTTGAGCATCCACTGTCAAGATACCATGTTTGATTTTCTCCTTTGGATGCAAGACACCTACATGCAAAATCAAGTCCTTACTCTAGGTATCCAAGTTTTCTTAGGTCCTTTATGGTTAGTCACAATGGTTCCTTTTGGAATCCATATTTTCTTTACATTTGAATTGTTAGAGAAGTATGTATAAGATTTGTGTCCTAGTTTACCATATTTAAGATAAGTAACATTTAAAAATTTATTTCTCTATGAATTTACAAAAATATTTTTCAGAAATTTTTATTTTCTTAGGAGGCTATGGTCTAGACCAGACTTATCATAAATGGCCTTTTGATTTTCAAGAATCATATGAAGTTTATTTGAACTCAATGTAAATTTTTCAACTATCAGTTTTAAATTATCAATTTTATTTTTTAAATTTAAATTCTCTTAAGTTAAGACTAGTTTTTCACTTACGATTGTGTAATTTTCTTTTAGCAAGACTTAATTTTTTAATTTTAGTTCTTTATTTTTACTTTCTAACTTTTTTAAATCATCTACAAAGTCATAGAAGGCTTCTTAATGTTCTTCAAATGTAAATTCATTTGAGATTTTAGTACTTAACTCATTCTCATGTGCCATAAGGCATAGGTTGACTTGTTCATGAGCTTCTTTCTCTTCGGAGCTTGAGTTGTCACTATCACTCCATGTTGCCACCATAGCATTTTTTTTGTATTTCTTGAAAATCTTTTGAAGTTGAGGATATTCAGACCTAAAGTACTCCAACTTCTTACGTTCATAGCAAATAAGGGGCTGCTCCCTATCCTTTTTCTTGCTATGCTCCCCTTTAGAAGGTAGCCTCTTCCTCATCCCTTGTTTTCTCTTCAAAAATCCCTTAAACTTTCTTATGATGAGAGCTATTTCTTCATCTTGTTCTTCATCTTTCATTTCATTGGAATCCTCATCTTGTTGAGTGGTGGATTTAAGGGCTATTATGTTTTTTTTCTTGACATCTTCTTCTTGATGTTGTTTTATGCTTAGCTCATGCATCATTAGTGATCTTAGAAGCTCCTTCAAGGATAATACATTTAGATCTTTGGCTTCTTGAATTGCAGTCACTTTGGTATCCCATGTTCTTGGCAAAAATCTAAGAATCTTCCTCACAAGGTCACTGTTAGAAGAAGACTTGCCAAGACTTTTAAGACCATTTATAATATCCATAAATCTAGTTAATATTATAGTTATTGACTTATCATGCTCCATTTTGAAAGGTTCATATTTATGCACAAGCATGTTAATTTTTGACTCCTTAACTTGATTAGTGCCTTCATGAGTTACTTCTAACCTATCCCATATTTTCTTAGCTGACATTCATTGTTGAAATATGATTAAATTCATTAGCATCTAGAGCACAATATAAAACATTCATGGCTCTTGCATTGTGTTAAGTCATTTTCTTATCAATCTCATCCCATTCCATATTGGGTTTGATTGATTTCTCACCATCAATTATCTTAGTGGATGTGTATGGTCCATTAACTATGATACTCCACATATCATAGTTAAGTACTTGTATGAAAATTTTTATCCGAGCTTTCTAATAGGTATAGTTTGACCCATTGAAAAGTGTAGGTCGGTTTGTGGACTGCCCCTCAACTAGAGAAATATTAACTTGGGTTGCCATAGATCTTTGGCTCTTTAATGGTTAAGTCAAAGTAAGGCTAGAGCACCGAGCTCTGGTACTACTTGTTGCCTAGCAATGCAACTCAAGAGGGAGGGTGAATTGGGTTTTTAAAATTTTAAAGCTAATTTAGAGATATCAAGATTGAATGATGATAAGCAAGACATGTGTGTGAAGCGATTTAGGTTAGAAAAATATATAAAAGATTAGAGAGTAATAATTTAACAAACTAAGAAAAGAAAGATAGCAAGCACACTATAAACAAGCAAGATTTATAGTGGTTTGATGCTTTCCTTGCACCTACATCCACTTTCCAAGCTCCAACTTAGAAATTAAAATCCACTGACCATATTCAAACTGAATACACCATTGGAAACCTCCAACCCTAGCTATCCCAAGCTAGAACACTTATTTGTCAGGTATAAACCAACCCAATATAATCCTATTCAAGGTTAGGATCAATCTTTCCAAGTTTTGGAACCCCCCCAAAATTTGAATCAAAATAGTAAAGCAAAGTAAAAGATTTAATGACATTCAAATACAAGCTTAGCTTCCTTTGTAAGCAAATAAAACCTTAAGAATGCTTTTCACAATAATGATGAAAGCTTTTCTAATTTTCCTCAAGGTTGTTGAAGATTTGAAAGAGCTCTTGAGAGGTAGGTGAACTTGAAATGAAGGCGTCTTCGCTTGAAGATGACTTTTGCTTAGTGCTGAAATTGAATCATACCAATCTCTTGTGTTTTTCTCTATTTAAAGTCTTTTAAATCTTCAATAGGTGGAGGAGAGAATTCTAGATAAGATTTATAGCCATTAGAGACATTAAAGAAACTATTAAAACTTGCTAAAATAAGAAAAAAATAGCTATTGTAGAAAAATTTTCATTGCAGGGGTCGATTCATGGCATAGGGGTCGACTCATGGATTGATCTCTGAGATAAAATTCAGAAAAATAGCTGTTCTATATTTTTAGCCTTCGAAATAGCAGAGATCGATCTTGGGGTCGACCCTTGGCATAGAGACAGCATGCCAAACAACCCTTTTCAGTAGGAGACGATCTAGGGGTTGATCCTTTTGCTTCAAACTTGATTTTCTTCTAAAATAAGCATCCAAAAATCATGGGACTGCCTCCAAAGGATTAGAAATCTTCTATACTTGCTCTTGAGGTTTTCAAATGAAAACTTGATAAAATTATGATTTTGCCCTTGAAATATAGAAAATCTTTTTTCAATCCAAATTTATTAGTAATCTCCTCAAATGCTTTGTAATCATCAAAATCAATTCTTGGAGCAACATTGCTCATGGCTACTAGTATCATGCAATGCACCATGGTTCGATCACTAAGCCACTTTTGGTAAGTGTCTCTGACCATGCCATGTGCATTTGATGCTGATTCCTTAGGTGCTAAATCTATCAGGATGTACAAGATCCATTCATGCTCAAGGCCAACTTTCAACTTCTGGTACCAGCTATCGAAGTTGGCGCCTATCAGCTTGTCATTGTCCACTAATGATCGGAGCAACAGGGTAGTGACCATAACTACACAAAAGAAAATGAAGATATAATTAGTAAATAATTTATTAAATCTAAAAATTTAAACTTTAATCAAAAGGTTCTCCCACTATTTTGTTCAAATTGATAGCCTTTACCGCTAATCTGAGAAATTATACTAATTCCTTAGTGGATACTATAATCCACATAGACTGCACACAAGCCCGACTTTGACCACTCAACTCATGTACATCTATGTATAGGTTCATAATCAATTATTTTTTAAATAACTTTTAGTAATTAAATTTTACCCCAATCTTTAATCAGTAGGATTTGGCCTCCACTGAAAAGGTTCGATTAGGTCCAACCATTAACATGACTATACTTGGTTCATCTAATCAATGAATGATTAAGTCCAACTTTGGATGATGAACCTAACCACCATTTAAGAAAATGCAGCCAAGAAATCATATTCTAAATGATAATTTCATTGGCTAATAAGAACCAAACCTTTGGGCCTTCAATGATTATCCAACTAATGGATTAATTATCACTCAACTTAATGGGAGGCTATGATTTAGTTATTACCATAACTATTTTATTTTTAAGAATCTAATAATTTTGGAGGATTTGGTTAATTTATCTAATGGAGAAGAGAGTCAGATGTGTTGGGTTTGATAGATATGGTGGAAGCATTGGATTTCAAAAATTTGGTCTATCAAACCCTAAATCCTAGGACCGACCTTGATGATTTTCAATCACAAACATGCATATAATATAAGATAAGGGAACATACTCTTATATATCTAATTTGGTGATGATTTATTTTCATGAGGTGCTCATGTGTTCGCCCTCCAATAGTAATCCACACGAGAATTGACTTTAAGAATAATTTCTTTCAAAACATTGCTTGTTGAATTCTTGATCTAGAATTCCTTGGCTTTCTTCTCCTTTCTTTCATCTAATTTATTCTCCCTTATATTCTCTCTTAGTTCTCTTAAATAATCATCCAAACTCTTATCTTAATTAAGACTTTGTCTAGAGGAAGACTCCTTGTCTTACCAATATCTTGTCTAAAAGAAAAGGAGGAAGAATTTTAAGACAAGCCACTCAACCTAGAATGCTCGACACCTCTCATCCGTATCTTATTTATAGATCCAAATGAGACACCAATAACATCCATTCCAAGCACTTATTAGTCATTAAAAAGTCCTATCAAGAAGCCAGATAAGTTTCTTAATGCAGAAGGACTCTTGGAGGCACCTAGAAATCATGTAAAAACTGATTTCTGCCTTCAAAATGCCATATATACGACTCCTCTTGATTTATTCCGAATTTAATCAAATTAAATCACTGATAAGCTATTGGATGAAGAGAGATAACCTCAGATATAGCGCCTATTGGAAAATATGGCTCAAAGCCAATTGTCAGCCTAATGGTTAAGCTATCTTGTAATTATAATTAATTCATTAATAAATAAAATAAATATTTTAATATTTTCATCATAAAGTCTACATCTTCTAATGAACTCCATTGTTGTGATGAAGTTCTTAGGACTTTTCAGTTTTGATAAAGAGATGATTTATCAATTAGTCCTTAAACTATTCACGATCAAATGATATGCTGTTAATTAGGATGACAACGAATATCGAGTATAGATCGTGGTATGCCATATAGATTTTTTGTCCTCTTAATTAAGTAGTATGGAGACACTGGTATAACATACAAGTGAGATATAAGGGTACATTATCACTAAATGTGATCAACTCCAGAGCATTCTACTATCAAGAATTGCTTTGATGGGATAAAGGTATAAGTATCCCATAGACCTGAGATCACCATAGTGGCTTGCAAGCAACACACTGTGCTTTGGTATAGGACTAACTAAATTAATAAATTCAATAATAGAAGGTATTTGGGCATTGTCAAATACTTATGAAGTCGATGAGTGATCAAGATGGAATTGACTACTCCAAGAGTTGGACAAGAATGCAACACCGTATTTCAATATAGCAAAATCTTGGCCTGGATAATCCATGAGATGCATTTGATATTTTGAAACATAATATGGATGAGCTAATCAGGATTGATAGTTAAACTCTGAAGTATCTTGTGAGCATTTAGATCAAAAGAATGAATTATATGGAAGCTATATCCACATGGGTTCTAAAGAACGTTCCTTCACACATTCAACCTATCCGACCATCGGGTATCATTGCTTGATGGTCACTTTGATTAATATAGAAATTTATTTTTATGCTATCGACTTAGGTTTAAACCTATGGAGTCACACACAGAAGAGCTCTTGCTATGATCAGATAGTTGATCGATGATTTAGAATCACTCTAAGATTAAACAATCAATATGGAGGATTGATTAGCAATTGAATTGCTAATTGACTTAATTTGATTAAGCTAGAGGACTGAGATTAAGTTTATCTAAATATAATTTAATTAGATTTAGTTTGAACTTGATTAAATCAAGTTCAATTGATTTATTCGATAAGCCAATTACAAGAAAGAATAAGTCCCAGTTCAATTAGGACTTGTACGAACTCAATCTCTAATTTGATTAGAAATTAAATCAAAATTAAATATGATTTAATTAGGTTCTTGGTTGGATTAAGACCTATTCTAATTAGGTTTAAATTGCTTTTGATTTAATTTGGTTAAAATATTATGTTTGACCAAGTCAAATTGGAAGTCCTAGTGTGACTAGGACTTTCCTTTCCTTGCGCCACCTTAGTCCAAACATCCCCCTCAAGGAAAATCCTGATTTTTTGGATCAGGTTAGTTCAGATCTGATAGGATCAAGAGATATATTTCAAAAATTTTTCTCTTTAATCCTAATCAAATCTAGGATGTTTCAGATCTGATCCTTATTATTCTTATAATAAAAATAAAATTCAAACAAATTAAATCAAATTTAATTTACCTTGATGTAGGATAATCCTATTATCCGTTGATGATCCTATAAGCAACGGAAGGTTCTGGATCTAGCCACGCAAGTGCCTAGCCTATATCGGCATCTACTAAGACTGCATCTAGAGATCCTCTTCTTCTCTATCACCTCTCCAAAAATCAAATCTGGATCTGATCTGGAGGATCTTCAAAATACCTTTCGAAGATCAGTAGTTGTCCTTTGCAGCAGCGCAGCCTTCTAGCTTTTTATCGCCTTTCTCTCATCTGGAATGCACCAACCTGGATTCCAAACACCTTTGGGCATGGACATAAGAGGGAGAAGATGGACTTGGCATGGAGGAGGAGGAGGGAGACAGCCTTGGGGCATGGAGAATTTTTCAATGCTCTTTAGGTTGGGCGCAGGGTCTTATTTATAAACTATGCATGATCCAACTCCTCTTCTTCCCAACCAATCACAACCCTTTGTGAAATCAGATCTAAATCTGATTAGTGAGAATAGAGTCCCTTGGATTCCTCCTTAGATGGCACCTAAGATTAGTCAAACTTGATTCTTAGGAGAAGTCTAATCAGAATCCAAAAGGGAGATGGAGTCTCTATCCAATAGGAAGTCCTAGGCGCCTCCTGCTTGGGCACACACCAAGGGTTGCGTGTGCCCTCCTCCTTGCCAGGTTCTAGCAGGAGGGACAGGCCCCCACCAGCTCTCTAATAGGTGCGTGATGCATGGATAGAAGTCAAAGTGTCAATGGTCAACATTTGACCAGTCAAAGATCGACTTTTGACCAAAGTAAAAGGATGAGAAATGGCAGGTGACCAAAAATGGCAGGTATTGTCTTACAAAATAAGACAACCCTTTTCTAACCTAGACATGCTTCAGTCAGACAAAGTGAAGGCCTCTGATTGAGCACAAACTCCTTTGACTCAGTCAGGACAACTATTTATGATAGTAAAAGAAGAACGTTAGGTTCAATCGAGTGCTAGCACGATTTCCTTGAACCTAATTGAATCTTATTCAGATCAATTGAATTGGATTAGTTCAATTGATGATCACCAGATTCAAACCTTTATTTCTATGATCCAGTTAGGTTCAGTTCTATATGGTAATGGGATATGTCATGATATCTATCATCGACATCATCAAAACTCCTTTTGATAGATCAAAACTCTTCTGATTTGAATAGCTAGAATGATCGATCATCTAAATCATTCTAATTGCTCCCAAAATCCACCAGTGACACCTAGCAGTATATGGTGGCAACCCATCAGAGTTGAATGCGAAACTCTTGGTGCAGCTACCTATGTGATTAAGTTCTTCTATCTTGAGCCCCGATCATATTACAGTTTAGGTGAACTCGTCAATGTTAGATATATGTGCCCTAGAAGCCAGAATTGGCTGACACTTGTAATACACTTCTAGGGGAAAAATTATAATTTTGACTATAATTAATGAAATGGGTTATTATTCTATCACACATGTGTATTTAGTGTCTGTGATACATCCTTTGAGTTAATGGTAATGATAATTCATATTTTCAAGAGTTGAAAATTTAAGACATGAATAATCATTATTAACTCATAAACAGCTCCCGACCATAGGATCATCACGAGGATGGTGATTGATCTGGAAGGTTGGTGTACGATCGCTTCTCTTTAGTAGATGAGTCTTGAGTCTACGGTGTGGAGACACCGGAGCGAGAGTACAGGTACTCGTTAGAGAACGAGGGCACTGAGCGTGACCACCTCGAGTAGTCATTAGGAAGTCTACCTTCTCGTCAATGACTGACTCGATGCTGCAGTAGTGTGTCTGGTTCTTTGACCTGAGATGCATCGGCAGTTCACCTTGAGGGTGTTATAGTTTGACTACACCATTACTCGGTCTCCTAGCCATATGGAACCCTGAGGTGTATGTTGGCTATGAGCATGTTCATTGTAGGAACTGGATTGCATCAAGATGGGATCTATCTACCTCGGTGGTAGAGGAGTAGCCCTATGATGATCATGAGAATCAAGTCCAGAAATCCATGGCCATGGTAGAGTGAAATAATAGAAAGAGTTTCTATTTAGATTTTCACATTGGACTCGAATCGAATGATTACATCATATGACAGAGACTAGGGTTTGACGAGTTCACCTTAACCCTAATCTGATCGGGGCTCAAGATAGAAGAACTGAATCACACAGGTAGCTGCACCAAGAGGTTCGCATTCAGCTCTGATGGGTTGCCACCATATACTGCTAGGTGTCACTGGTGGATTTTGGGAGCAATTAGAATGATTTAGATGATCGATCATTCTAGCTGTTCGAATCAGAAGAGTTCTGATCCATCGAAAGGAGTTTCGATGATGTCTATGATAGAGATCATGACATATCCCATTACCATACAGAACTGAACCTAACTGGGTCACACAAACAAGGGTTTGAATCTGGTGATCATCAATTGAACTGATCTAGTTCAATTGATCTGAATGAGATTCAATTAGGTTCAAGGAAATCGTGCTAGCACTCGATTGAACCTAACGTTCTTCTTTTACTATCATAAATAAGTTGTCCTGACTGAGCCAAAGGAGTTTGTGCTCAATCAGAGGCCTTCATATGGTCTGACTGGAGGTTGTCCAAGTCAGAATAGGTTGTCTTATTTGTAAGACATTACCTGCCATTTTTGGTCACCTGCCATTTCTTGTTCTTTGACTTTGGTCAAAAGTCTACCTTTGACTGGTCAAACGTTGACCATTGACCCTTTGACTTTTGACCACATGTCATGCACCTATTGGAGAGCTGGTGGGGGCCTGTCCCCCTGCCAGAACCTGGCAAGGAGAAGGGCGCACGCCAAGGGTGGCGTGAGCCCAAGTAGGAGGCGCCTAGGAGTCCTTGTTGGACAAGGACTCCACCTCCCTTTTGGATTCCAATCAGAGTTCTACTAAGAATCCAGTTTGACTGGTCTTAGGCGCCCTCTAAGGAGGAATCCAGGGGTCTCTATTCCAACCAATCAGATTTAGATCTGATTTCACAAAGGGTTGTGATTGGTTGAGAGGAAGAGGAGTTGGATCACAAGAGGTCTATAAATAAGACCCTGCGCCCAACCCTAATCCTAAGTGAATTCAATAGAGATTTCCCACGCCCCAAGGCTGCCTCTCCCCTCCTTCTCCATGCCATAGTCTCTTCTCCCCTTGCTCTCCACGTCCAAAAGTGTTTTGGACTTAGGTTTGGTGCGATTCAGATCAAGGAAAGGCGATCAAAAGCAAGAAGGCTGCGCTGCTGCAAAAGGACGACTGCAGATCTTCAAAAGAGTTTTGAAGATCCTCCAGATCAGATCCAGATCTGATTTTTGGAGGTGTGATAGAGAAGAAGAGGATCTCCAGATCCAACCCGAGTGGATACCGGTAGAGGCCAGGCGCTTGCGTGGCTAAGATCCAGAACCTTCCGCTGCAATCAGGATCATCTACAGGGTAATAGGATTACCCAAATCAGGTAAATTAAATTTGATTTAATTTATCTTATTTTATTTTATTTATTAAAATAATAAGAATCAGATCTGAAACATATCAAGATCTGATTGAGATCAAGAGAAAAATTTTTGAAATATATCTCTTGATCTAATCAGATCTGGACGAACCTGGACCGGGAAATCAGGATTTCCCTTCAACTGGTATCAGAGCCATGGTTCTAAAATTGTTTAGATCTGATTTTAATTTTATTTTAATTAAAAATAATGTGATTTCAGATGTCACATGAGATGTGATCAGATCTGAAATCAGAAAAATTAAAATTAAATGATTTGGATCTAAGAACATGAAGATATGCATGACTAGTTCTAGAATAGAATAGTTCTATAGAATAGTTTTGCATGTCTTTGATTTAATCTGATTAAATCATATTTTAGATCTTCTTATTTACTATTTTCTGATATTATAAGTGTTATAATAACATCTGATAAACAGCAAATAAAAATTATTTAATTTTAAATATCATATGAGATATGATAGATGCATGACTAGACTAGTTGTAGAATAGTTCTACATAATTGTCTAGATTAGAATTTATTTTGATTAGATCAATTTAAATCTAATTTTTTAGATTATTATGTGATAATTTAGATCTGAAAACATGCATGATTTGATACATGAGATGTATGCAAAATATGCCTTGATTAGATCTAAATTTGTATATGAGATATATGATATAGATCTATAACTGTTTTGTAGATTTACATGTTCCTGATTAAGGCGTTCCTCTTGGCCGTCCGGTCATAAGAACGAAGAAGGGTTTAAAGGCCCTCTCTTCCCATTCGATGGGGTGTTCTTATGACGTGTAGGGGTGCTGCGTGTTCGTCCTTAATCAGAAACCCAAAACTTACTTTCTGCAAAACCCTAGATCCTGAAACCCTAGGATTTATTGTGCATATTTTGTTTATGAACCCAACTTAATTAAGAATTAAGTTTATGGAATATTAATTAGGTCTAAAATTGAGAATTTCAGATCTAAGACATATTCATAATACTGGGTTCGGGCTTGGGTAGCTCAATTAGGTCTAAGCGGTTGATCAAACCGAATCAAGAGTTGGTTAGATGGGATCAACAATGCTTAAATTGACCAGCCTAATAGGATTAAGTCTGGGTCAAGATCGAGTCACGATCAAGCAAGACCTAATTAGGCTCAGAGGTTAGAGTCTGGATTGTAGGCTAACCCAATTGGTTCTGACTCAACAATTTGGTGTCTAAGGTAAGTTTGGCACAGACGACCGACTGGTTTTTAATTGGAAGCTACTCGACCTGAATGCGTTCTTGTGCGAGTTAACGGCATATTCCTTCCACCGGTCTCACTTACCTGGCCATATCTGTTGACACAGTTCTGATCTGAGGTGGTCAATAATCCGAGCTGACCCATGCCACTAGGTTAGTCATAATTGTTATGACTAAGCCAAGTCTAGTTTAATGAGACCTGAATCAATTCTCCCTAAGAAAAGATTAAGTCCGAGGTCTTCCACCATTGTAGACGTGCGGGCCCTTCCCGGGGTTGATTGTTCTCGGCTGGATACAGTGGCTCAGTTGCACCGGGAAGACGCAACCATGTCTATTAGGCATTGGATGCTATGGGCTGGAGGATGAGTTGGGCTCAATATTCCGGATACGGTGAGAGACCCAATTAGGAACCCAGTCTATGCAAATGGTGGGTCTGACTTAACTAAGGAGTGGATCAATATTCCGGATACGGTGAGATTCATGAATTAGAGACCAAGTTTGGGTGCACCATGATTAGAGAATCATTGAACAAGAGTTGTTCACTCATTGGCTAACCCATCACCAATAACTGTTAGGTGAGGTGATGAGTCAGTTGGTGAGACCGCACCACCCACTAGAAATCATCAATCGCGGAGATTTTCGCATCTCTACAGAGGGAGTGTAGGGATCCGAGAAAATAGTGGGAGCTAATTTGTTTAAAAATAAAATCCCTAAACAAATTGGTCAAGTCAAAATTACAGTATCTAACTAGAATCTTTGACTCTCTACAGGAAAATGTCTGCGTCCAACCCACTGGCACGTATCCTAGACACACATAGACTGACTGGACCCAATTATAAAGATTGGCTCAGGAACTACAAAATTGTTTTGGGTTCAGAGAAGTTAACACATGTTTTGGACCAGGACCCTCCCACCTTACCAGCTCGTCCATCCACTGAACAGAGAGCGTCTCTGGAAAAATGGATTGACGAAGACAATAAGGCCAGATACTACATGTTGGGCTCGATGTCTGATGAGCTCCAGCGCCAACATGAAGATATCGGGACTGCTCGCCAAATGTTGGCTCACCTGCAGGAGATGTTTGGTGAACAGAGTCGCGCAGCCAAATATCAAGTCACGAAAATGACTTTTTAAGGCTAAGATGCGTGATGGGCAGTCAGTCCAAGATCACTGTCTGACAATGATCAAGGACATGGAAGAGCTTGAGAAGCTCGGTGTGAAGTTGGACTTGGACTTGCAGAACGATATTATTCTGCAATCCTTGACTGATGCATATGGGCAATTCATCATGAATTACCACATGCATAAACTTCAAAATTCCTTGGCCGAGTTGATGAATATGCTGGTTACCGCTGAGCTTTCTATGAAAGGTTCTAAAGGCTCAGTTCTTGCTATGGAACGGACTTCTTCCAAAAGAAAGTCTTATGGAAAGAAAAAGAAGTCTGTGAAAAAGCAAAAGGTAGAAGGATCAAAGAAGAAGAAGGCAGAACCGAAGAAGAAGGTCGATGGCAAAGGAAAGTGTTTCCATTGCAACAGCGACGGCCATTGGAAGCGGAACTGCCCTACTTACCTGGCCACCCTAAAGAACAAGAAGGAAGGTCCTTCTGGAGGTATGCTCGTTATTGAGTCTAACCTTACGGTTTCTTCTGCATCCAGTTGGGTGCTTGACTCTGGTTCTAGTGCTCATCTGTGCACTTCTATGCAGGGTCTTGAGGATAGCAGGAGGCTGAGGGATGGAGACATGATCCTACGCGTCGGTAATGGAGCAAGAGTTGCTGCAGTAGCCGTGGGAACATACCCTCTGCGATTACCATCTGGTTTAGACTTAGTTTTAAAAGACTGTTATTATGTGCCTGCAGCTAGCAGGAATTTGATTTCTGTTTCATGCTTAGCACAAGAAGGTTATGTGATCACCTTCTTTAAGGACCATTGTAACATTCTTTATGAAAGAAATAAAATTGCAAATGGTTTCCTTGTTAATGGTCTTTATCAGTTGCATATTGATGTACCTGTTTTAACTATCGAGCAAAACGTGAATGCCAAACGACCTAGGGATAGTCCAAACGACAGATATCTATGGCACCTGAGATTAGGTCATATAGCAGAAGATAGGATTAACAAATTGGAGAAAAATGGGCTATTGAGTCCATTGACTTTTGAGTCATATCCAACTTGTGAATCTTGTCTTCAAGGCAAAATGACTAAACTCCCTTTTGTTGGACATGGGGAGAGGGCCACAGATCTCCTTGCCCTAGTACATACTGATGTGTGCGGCCCATTCGATGTGCCGGCTAGAGGCAATTTTGTCTACTTCATTACCTTTACCGATGATCTGTCTAGGTATGGGTATGTGTATCTTATGAGACATAAGTCTGAAGCCTTTTGAAAAGTTCAAAGAATTCAGACATGAAGTAGAAAAACAAACTGGAAAACCCATTAAGGTTCTTCGATCAGATCGAGGAGGTGAATACCTTAGCCGGGAATTCCTAGACTATCTTAAGGAAAATGGCATAGTCTCTCAATGGACTCCACCAGGAACACCTCAACTCAACGGGGTTTCAGAACGGAGAAATCGGACTCTATTGGATATGGTTCGATCCATGATGAGCTTCACAGACCTCCCAGATTTTCTTTGGGGACATTCATTATTAACTTCAATCTATTTACTGAATAGGGTTCCCTCTAAAACCGTTCCTACCACACCGTATGAGATATGGCACGGTAAGAAACCAAGTCTGAGTCATCTCAGAATTTGGGGTTGTCCGGCTTATGTCAAAAGACAACAAGCGGACAAGTTAGAGTTTAGGTCCTTTAGAGCTCGATTCATAGGATATCCTAAAGAGTCATTAGGATACTATTTCTACATTCCAGAAGACCACAATGTGATTGTGAGTCGACATGCCATATTTCTTGAAAAATAGTTTATTCAAGATAGTGGCATTGGAAAGCAGATTAAGCTTGATGAGAAAGTCTCACAAGCAGAACGAGCTAAGGACCAAGTGGAACCAAATCAGGTTGAGCCAATAAGAACACTACCTCCTCCACCTCGTAGATCGGAAAGAGTTTCCCGTCCCCCTGAAAGATACTTAGGTATTATTTCAGAGGACGTAGAGGAAATGTTCCTCATAGGTAATGGTGCTCATGGTGATGATCCCAAAACCTACAACGAGGCGATATCAGATATCGACTCCGAGAAATGGCTTGAGGCAATGAAGTCAGAGATCGACTCGATGCACTCAAACCAAGTCTGGACCTTGGTAGATCCACCAGAAGGTATAGTACCTATTGGGTGTAAATGGATCTTCAAGAGAAAGATTGGTGCAGATGGGAATGTGGAGACATTCAAGGCTAGACTGGTGGCAAAAGGTTATAGTCAACGTGAAGGCATTGACTATCAGGATACCTTTTCCCCGGTAGCTATGCTAAAATCCATCCGCACATTGCTTGCTGTTGCAGCCTATTTCGATTATGAAATATGGCAAATGGACGTGAAAACGGCATTCCTAAATGGATATCTTGAGGAAGATATCTATATGGAACAGCCGCTAGGTTTCACATCCAGTGATACTGATCACAAGGTTTGCAAGCTGCAAAGGTCCATATATGGACTTAAGCAAGCATCTCGGAGCTGGAACACTCGTTTCAATGATGTGATCAAAAAGTTTGGTTTCATCAAAAATGAAGAGGAACCATGTGTTTTCAAAAGGGTCAGTGGGAGCGCTGTTGTCTTCCTCGTATTGTACGTGGATGACATCCTCCTTATTGGGAATGATATTCCCATGTTGACATCAGTCAAGATGTGGTTGTCCAAGGAATTCTCCATGAAAGACCTAGGTGAAGCATCCTTTATTCTAGGAATTAAGGTCTATAGGGATAGACCGAATAGGATGCTAGGACTTTCACAGAAGATGTACATAGAGGAAGTACTAAAGAGGTTTAGTATGGAAAACTCTAAGAGGGGATTAATACCCTTCAGACATGGTATTCATCTTTCCAAGAAGATGTGCCCCAGCACACCTGAGGAAATAGAACGCATGAGCAAGATCCCTTATGCTTCTGCAATAGGGAGCCTCATGTATGCCATGCTATGTACACGACCTGATATAGCCCATGCTGTGAGTGTCACAAGCAGATATCAGTCAAATCCAGGTGAAGAACACTGGACTTCTGTGAAATGTATCCTTAAGTACTTGAGAAGAACTAAGGATATGATGTTGGTCTTTGGTAATGGAGAACTCCAAGTTCAGGGATACACAGACTCGGACTTCATGTCCGATATAGATGATCGAAAGTCGACATCTGGCAAGACTGTTTGTGTGCAATGGTGGAGCTGTCAGCTGGAAGAGTTCCAAGCAAACTGTGATAGCAGATTCCACCATGGAAGCAGAATATATAGCTGCATCAGAGGCTGCAAAGGAAGCATTCTGACATCCGCGATTACCTTGAGAAAGGTTACGTTGAGGTCAAGAGAGTCAACTCCGCAGATAATGTGGCAGACCCACTTACAAAGCCGTTGGGCCAGCAGAAGATCGAAGCCCACCTTGAGAAGATGGGACTTAGACTTGTAGCCAATTGGCTTTAGGACAAGTGGGAGATTGTTAGATATATGTGCCCTAGAAGCCAGAATTGGCTGACACTTGTAATACACTTCTAGGGGCAAAATTATAATTTTGACTATAATTAATGAAATGGGTTATTTTCTATCACACATGTGTATTTAGTGTCTGTGATACATCCTTTGAGTTAATGGTAATGATAATTCATATTTTCAAGAGTTGAAAATTTAAGACATGAATAATCATTATTAACTCATAAACAGCTCCCGACCATAGGATCATCACGAGGATGGTGATTGATCCGGAAGGTTGGTGTACGATCGCTTCTCTTTAGTAGATGAGTCTTGAGTCTACGGTGTGGAGACACCGGAGCGAGAGTACAGGTACTCGTTAGAGAACGAGGGCACTGAGCGTGACCACCTCGAGTAGTCATTAGGAAGTCTACCTTCTCGTCAATGACTGACTCGATGCTGCAGTAGTGTGTCTGGTTCTTTGACCTGAGATGCATCGGCAGTTCACCTTGAGGGTGTTATAGTTTGACTACACCATTACTCGGTCTCCTAGCCATATGGAACCCTGAGGTGTATGTTGGCTATAGCATGTTCATTGTAGGAACTGGATTGCATCAAGATGGGATCTATCTACCTCGGTGGTAGAGGAGTAGCCCTATGATGATCATGAGAATCAAGTCCAGAAATCCCATGGCCATGGTAGAGTGAAATAATAGAAAGAGTTTCTATTTAGATTTTCACATTGGACTCGAATCGAATGATTACATCATATGACAGAGACTAGGGTTTGACGAGTTCACCTTAACCCTAATCTGATCGGGGCTCAAGATAGAAGAACTGAATCACACAGGTAGCTGCACCAAGAGGTTCGCATTCAGCTCTGATGGGTTGCCACCATATACTGCTAGGTGTCACTGGTGGATTTTGGGAGCAATTAGAATGATTTAGATGATCGATCATTCTAGCTGTTCGAATCAGAAGAGTTCTGATCCATCGAAAGGAGTTTCGATGATGTCTATGATAGAGATCATGACATATCCCATTACCATACAGAACTGAACCTAACTGGGTCACACAAACAAGGGTTTGAATCTGGTGATCATCAATTGAACTGATCTAGTTCAATTGATCTGAATGAGATTCAATTAGGTTCAAGGAAATCGTGCTAGCACTCGATTGAACCTAACGTTCTTCTTTTACTATCATAAATAAGTTGTCCTGACTGAGCCAAAGGAGTTTGTGCTCAATCAGAGGCCTTCATATGGTCTGACTGGAGGTTGTCCAAGTCAGAATAGGTTGTCTTATTTGTAAGACATTACCTGCCATTTTTGGTCACCTGCCATTTCTTGTTCTTTGACTTTGGTCAAAAGTCTACCTTTGACTGGTCAAACGTTGACCATTGACCCTTTGACTTTTGACCACATGTCATGCACCTATTGGAGAGCTGGTGGGGGCCTTGTCCCCCTGCCAGAACCTGGCAAGGAGAAGGGCGCACGCCAAGGGTGGCGTGAGCCCAAGTAGGAGGCGCCTAGGAGTCCTTGTTGGACAAGGACTCCACCTCCCTTTTGGATTCCAATCAGAGTTCTACTAAGAATCCAGTTTGACTGGTCTTAGGCGCCCTCTAAGGAGGAATCCAGGGGTCTCTATTCCAACCAATCAGATTTAGATCTGATTTCACAAAGGGTTGTGATTGGTTGAGAGGAAGAGGAGTTGGATCACAAGAGGTCTATAAATAAGACCCTGCGCCCAACCCTAATCCTAAGTGCTTATTGAAAGAGATTTCCCACGCCCCAAGGCTGCCTCTCCCCTCCTTCTCCATGCCATAGTCTCTTCTCCCCTTGCTCTCCACGTCCAAAAGTGTTTTGGACTTAGGTTTGGTGCGATTCAGATCAAGGAAAGGCGATCAAAAGCAAGAAGGCTGCGCTGCTGCAAAAGGACGACTGCAGATCTTCAAAAGAGTTTTGAAGATCCTCCAGATCAGATCCAGATCTGATTTTTGGAGGTGTGATAGAGAAGAAGAGGATTCTCCAGATCCAACCCGAGTGGATACCGGTAGAGGCCAGGCGCTTGCGTGGCTAAGATCCAGAACCTTCCGCTGCAATCAGGATCATCTACAGGGTAATAGGATTACCCAAATCAGGTAAATTAAATTTGATTTAATTTATCTTATTTTATTTTATTTATTAAAATAATAAGAATCAGATCTGAAACATATCAAGATCTGATTAAGATCAAGAGAAAATTTTTGAAATATATCTCTTGATCTAATCAGATCTGGACGAACCTGGACCGGGAAATCAGGATTTCCCTTCAGTCAAACCCTAGTCTCTGTCATATGATGTAATCATTCGATTCAAGTTCGATGTGAAAACCTAAATAGAAACTCTTTCTATTATTTCACTCTGCCATGGCCATGGGCTTCTAGACTTGATTCTCAAGATCATCATAGGACTGCTCCTCTACCATCGAGGTAGATAGATTCCATCTTGATGCAATCCAGTTCCTACAATGAACATGCTATAGCCAACATACACCTCAGGGTTCCGTATGGCTAGGAGACCAAGTTATGGTGTAGCCAAACTATAACACCCTCAAGCTGAACTGTCGATGCATCTCAGGTCAAAGAATCAAACACACTACTGTAGCATTGAGTCAGTCATTGATGACAAGGTAGACTTCCTAATGACTACTCGAGGTGGTCACACTCAGTGCCCTCATTCTCTAATGAGTACCTGTACTCTCACTCCAATGTCTCCACACTATAGACTCAAGTCTCATCTACTAAAAAAAAGCGATTGTACACCAACCTTCTGGATCAATCACCATCCTCATGATGATCCTATGGTCGGAAGCATTTTATGAGTTAATAATGATTATTCATGTCTTAAATTTTCAACTCTTGAAAATATGAGTTATCATTACCATTAACTCAAAGGATGTATCACAAACACTAAATACACATATGTGATAGAAAATAATCCTTTTTATTGATTATAGTCAAAATTATAATTTTGCCCCTAGAAGTGTATTACAAGTGTCAGCCAATTCTGGCTTCTAGGGCACATATATCTAACAATCTCCCACTTGTCCTAAAGTCAATTGGCTACAAGTCTAAGTCCCATCTTCTCAAGATGGGCTTTGAATTTTTGTTGTCCCAACGGCTTTATAAGTGGGTCTGCCGCATTGTCTACGGAGTTGACTCTCTTGATCTCGATGTAACCCTTCTCGAGGTAATTGTGGATGAGATGGTATCGTTGCTCAATGTGCTTTGATTTCTGATGAGACCTCGGCTCCTTAGCAAGAGCTATGGTACCATTATTATCGTAGTACAAAGGAATGGCATCTGATGGCATTACTCTGATTTCTGTAGCAAACTTCTTGTACCAGAGTGCTCCCTTCATAGCCTCTGATGCAGCGATATAATCTGCTTCCATGGTGGAATCTGCAATCACAGTTTGCTTGGAACTCTTCCAGCTGACAGTACCACCATTGCACAGAAATAGACTCCTAGATGTCGACTTTCAATCACCTATATCGGACATGAAATCCGAGTCTGTGTATCCTTGGACTTGGAGTTCTCCGTTACCAAAGACCAACATCATATCCTTAGTTCTTCACAAGTACTTAAGGATACATCACAGAAGTTCAGTGTTCTTCACCTGGATTTGACTGATATCTATTTGTGACACTCACAGCATGGGCTATATCAGGTCGTGTACATAGCATGGCATACATGAGGCTCCCTATTGCTGAAGCGTAAGGGATCTTGCTCATGCGTTCTATTTCCTCAGGTGTACTAGGGCACATCTTCTTGGAAAGATGAATACCATGTCTGAAGGATATTAATCTCCTCTTAGAGTTTTCCATACTAAACCTCTTTAGTACTTCCACTATGTACATCTTCTGTGAAAGTCCTAGCATCTTATTCGGCCTATCCCTATAGACCTTAATTCCTAGAATAAAGGATGCATCACTTAGGTCTTTCTTAAAGAATTTGTTGGACAACCATAATTTGACTATCGTCATCATGAGAATATCATTTTCAATAAGGAGGATGTCATCCACGTACAGTACGAGGAAGACAACAGTGCTCCCACTGACCTTTTTGAAGACACACGATTTCTCTTCATTTTTGATGAAATCAAATGTTTTGATCACATCATTGAAATGAGTGTTCCAGCTCCGAGATGCTTGCTTAAGTCCATATATTGACGTTTGCAGCTTGCAAACCTTGTGATCAGTATCACTAGATGTGAAACCTAGCGGCTGATCCATATAGATATCTTCCTCAAGATATTCATTCAAGAATGCCATTTTCACGTCCATTTTCCATATTTCATAATCGAAATAGGTTGCAATGGTAAGCAATGTGCGGATGGATTTTAACATAGCCACTGGGGAAAAGGTATCCTGATAGTCAATGGCTTCGCGTTGACTATACCTTTTGCCACTAGTCTAGCCTTGAATGTCTCCACATTCCCATCTGCACCAATCTTTCTCTTGAAGATCCATTTACACCCAATAGGTACTATACCTTCTGGTGGATCTACCAAGGTTCAAACTTGGTTTGAGTACATCGAGTCAATTTTTGATTGCATTACCTCTTGCCATTTCTTAGAGTCGATATCTGATATTGCCTCATTATAGGTTTTGGGATCATCACCATGAGCACTGTTGGGGATAAACCCCGCTCTCACCGAAGTCCAATCAGATGCTCAGCCGATAATGTAATCGATAGTCATGAAAAAGCTTCAGCGAACGAGCCTTAGCCAAGCTCTTTAGCAGCCAATCTTCTACGAAAGTCGGACTCCTTGCGGACTCCTCTAGCGGTCGGGCTTCTACGAAAGTCGGACTCCTTGCGGACTCCTCCAGCGGTTGAGCTTCTATGGAAGTCGGACTTCTTGCGGACTCCTCCAGGGGCCGGGCTTCTACGAAAGTCGTACTCCTTGAGGACTCCTTCAGTGGCCGAACTTCTCAATGGTCGAACTTCTATGGAAGCCGAACTTCTTACAGACTGTCGATGGATTCCTACAGATGATTCCACTACTAAACGGTTACACGATAATAACGATCGACATTTATCAAGTCAATAACGATCGATATTTATCAAGTCAATAATGATCGGCATTGATCAGGATAGTTACGACAATCATTAATCAAGATAGTTGCAACAAGCTCCACCTATAAAAAGGACCCTCCAGATACGCTCAGGCTAGATTTAAAAAAACTCTTCTCTCCTCCTTGAAACTCTATCGAACTCCCTACTGAGAACTCCATATCCGTTGGCCAGAGCTAACTTGACCGTCGGAGGATCCTGTCGGAGCCACCACCCACCGACTCCAAATGGGACTTTGTTTTGTAGGTCACCGATGGCGACCTCATCCTCCTCCACTTTAGCTCGATCCGGCATCAACCAAATTCTACACCAACAGATTTTGGCGCTAGAAGGAGGATCCTCTATTCTTGAGGTTTCCTCGATCTAAAAGGAGTGCTCAGCGACGATCTCTCTCCAGAGATCTCCCTCCTTCCTCTTCAAAGTTCTTTGCTAAGAGAAGATGCCTCCCAGGAGAGCTTCGACCCGGCGATCAACAGCCTCCACCGCCTGATCCCGCTCAGATCTGTCTGCTCCCACTCCAGCCCTGGCAACCCAGGTTCCATCTGTAGCTGCGTTGAATGTGGAGCAGTTCAACCTACTCATCCAGTTGATTCGTGGCCTCATGGAGGCGATGCAGGCGGTGCAAGCCATACACCAACAGGCTTCGACACTGGCTCAACTGATACGAGATTCTTCGGAGCTCTATGGTCTGGTCCAGGAATGGCCGACTTGGGCTATCCGACCTCCGATCCCCAAATGGGAGAAGCAGAGGAGGGAAGGCCCCTGCTCAGACCATAACTCGATCCAGGGGGAAGCTTCTCACCCATTCTATCAGAAAACCTTGGAGATCAAAGACCGTGAAAATCTGTACGATGGATCGAAGAACTCCATCACAATCCCTCCTCTCATGATAATCACATTTGTACTAACCCTCCCTTTTCACAGAAAATTATGCAGGAACTGATCCCACCGAACTTCAAGCTCCCATAGTTTGAGAGTTACGATGGGACCACCGATCCAGTCGACCATCTGAAAGCCTTTCGGATGATGATGTTGCTCCATGGTGCATCAGATGCTATTTTATGCCAAGCTTTCCCCTCGACCCTAAACGAGCTACCAGGAACTGGTACTCGGTGCTTAAGTCGAGTACCATTTTATCATTTGATCAAATGAGCCAGCAGTTCGCAGTCCACTTTGTCAGTAGTCGGCATCCACACTGAAGTTTGGATTCCTTGATGAATGTCAAGCAGAAGCAAGGAGAATCCATCCGGGCTTATGTCACTCAATTTAACGCCACGGCATTGAAGGTCCGGGACTTAGACTAGTCCATTGCGATGGCCACGCTCAAGAGCGGCCTTCAAAAGAATGACTTGCTAATCTCCCTGGAAAAGATATATCCTAAGAATTTTGCTGACATGCTAGCTCGGGCTGAAGATTATGCCCTGGCTGAGGAGGCCTTCAAACCAAGGATAATGAAGCTGATAGCGAGTGGTAGGTCGGCGAGCCGGGTAAGCCCATAGAAGCAGGGAAGTCAAGTAAAGCTCGGCTGCATTTCCAAACTCCTTCTAGGTGCAGGCGAGCCCGAACTCTCCTTCGGGCCTAGAGGCGGGGATGCCCTAATGGAAGGACACACCGAGGTTCTCCCCAGCACCGAGGTTCTCCCCAGCGCCGAAGTTCTCCCCAGCAATAGTCCCTCCAAATTGGGAATGTTTGTATGAAGTGGTGGAGGTCGTCCGACTCGAAACATATCGCCTGAAGGAGCTTGGAGGAATAATGCTTCCCCGACCTTGGAACTCAAAAAATCTGAGGGTGTATTACCAGTTAAGTGCCTTTAATAAGACTCCTTCGTTTTGTTTTTGGGTGCAAGAATTACATGATGATAGGAGAGAAACGAGCGAAAGTGGTCCGTTAGGAATAGGAGGAGAACCTCATCCTAATGCGAGCAAGTCGAAGGCCTCATTCACTTTAGACGAGATGGGGGGAGAGACCCAGACAACGGCCCTTGCATGCCCCCATGGTCCATTAGGAATAGGGGGAGAACCTCATCCTGACGTGAGCAAAGTTGAAGACCTCATTCACTTTAGACAAAATGGGGAGAGGCCCTGACAATGGCCCTTGCGTGCCCCCACAGCCCATTAGGAATAGGAGGAGAACCTCATCCTGACATGAGCAAAGTCGAAGGCCTTGTTCACTTTAGACGAGATGGGGGAGAGGCCCAGACAATGGCCTTTGCGTGCTCCCACAGCCCGTTAGGAATAAGAGGAGAACCTCCTCGTGACGCAAGCAAAGTCGAAGGCCTTGTTCACTATAGACAAGATGGGGGGAGAGGCCCTGACAACAACCCTTGCGTGCCCCCATAGCTCGTTAGGAATAGGAGGAGAACCTCATCCTGATGAGAGCAAAGTCGAAGGCCTCGTTCACTTTAGACGAGATGGGGGGAGAGCCCTGACAATGACCCTTGCGTGCCCCCACAGTCTGTTAGGAATAGGAGGAGAACCTTGTCCTGATGCGAGCAAAGTCGAAGGCCTCGTTCACTTTAGATGAGATGGGGGGAGACGCCCTGACTGTGGCCCTTACGTACCCCCATAGCCTGCTAGGAATAGGAGGAGAACCTCATCCTAACACGAGCAAAGTCCAAGTCCGAGCTCCGAAGTCTATAGGAGATAGAATCTCTATGAATTTCGGCTGCAAGATGAGATTTCCCTCGAGGTAACCTCTGGGGCAGGTGATATGATACCCCAAACTTCAAATTCAAAGGGTGAGGAGCCCGGGAAACGACTTCGGCAGTCACCTATTTTGGTCCTCCCTTCCTTCGAATTTCAAACTCAGGAGTGGAGGGACTATTGTTGGGGATATGCCTTGCTTCCACCGAAGTCCAATCAAATGCTCAGCCGACAATGTAATTGGTAGTCACGAAAAAGCTTCAGCGGACGAACCTTAGCCAAGCTCTTTAGCGGTCGGTCTTCTACGAAAGTCAGACTCCTTGCGGACTCGTCCAGTGGTCGAGCTTCTATGGAAGTCGGACTCCTTGCGGACTCCTACAGCGGCCATGCTTCTATGGATGCCAGACTCCTTGCAGACTCCTCCAGTGGTCGGACTTCTACGGAAGCCGGACTCCTTATGGACTCTTCCAATGGCCAAACTTCTCAATGGCCGAACTTCTATGGAAGCCGAATTTCTTACAGACTATCGATGGATTCCTACCGACAATCCCACTACTAAATGGTTACAGGACAATAACGATCAGCATTTATCAAGTCAATAACGATCAGCATTTACCAAATAAATAATGATCGGCATAGATCAGGATAGTTACGACAATCATTAATCAAGGCAGTTACAACAAGCTCTGCCTATAAAAAGGATCCTCTAGATACGCTCAGGCCAGGTTTAAAAAAACTCTTCTCTCCTTCTTGAAACTCTACCAAACTCCCTACTGAGCACTCCATATCTGTTGGCCAGAGCTAACTTGACCGTCGGAGGGTACTGTCGGAGCCACCCCCCATCGGCTCCAAACGGGACTTTATTTTGCAATCACCGATGGTGACCTCATCCTCCTCCACTCCAACTCGATCCGGCGTCAACCAAATTCTGCACCAACAAGCACCATTACCTATGAGGAATATTTTCTCTATTTCCTCTGAAATAATATCTAAGTATCTTTCAGGGGGATGGAAAACTCTTTCCGATCTACGAGGTGGAGGAGGTATTGTTCTTATTGGCTCAACCTTATTTGGTTCCAATTGGTCCTTAGCTCGTTGTTCTTATGAGACTTTCTCATCAAGCTTAATCAGCTTTCCAATGCCACTATCTTGAATAAACTATTTTTCAAGAAAGATGGCATGTTGACTCACAATCATATTATGATCTTCTGGAATGTAGAAATAGTATCCTAATGATTCTTTAGATATCCTATGAATCGAGGTCTGAAGAACCTAAACTCTAACTTGTTCACTTATTGTCCTTTGACATTAGCCGGAGAACCCCAAATTCTAAGATGACTTAGACTTGGTTTCTTACCATGCCATATCTCATACGGTGTGGTAGGAACGATTTTAGAGGGAACCTTATTCGGTAGATAAATTAAAGTTCACAATGAGTGTCCCCAAAGAAAATTAGGGAGGTCTGTGAAGCTCATCATGGATCGGACCATATCCAATAGAGTTTGATTTTTCTGCTCTAAAACCTCATTGAGTTGAGGTATTCCTGGTGGTGTCTATTGAGAGACTATGCCATTTTTCTTGAGATAGTCTAGGAATTTCCGGCTAAGGTATTTACCTCAATCTGATTGAAGAATCTTAAAGGGTTTTCCAGTTTATTTTCCTACTTTATGTCTGAATTCTTTGAACTTTTCAAAAGTTTCAGACTTGTGTCTCATAAGATACACATACCCATACCTAGACAAATCATCGATAAAGGTAATGAAACACATCAGTATGTATTAGGGCAAGAAGATCTATGGCCCTTTCCCCATGTCCAACAAAAGGGAGTTTAGTCATTTTGCCTTGAAAACAAGATTCACAAGTTGGATATAACTCGAAAGTCAATGGACTAAATAGCCCATTTTTCTCCAATTTGTTGATCCTATCTTCTGCTATATGATCTAATCTCAGGTGCCATAGATATCTATTATTTGGACTATCCCTAGGTCGTTTGGCATTCACATTTTGCTCGATAGTTAGAATAGATACATCAATATGTAGCTGATAAAGACCGTTAATAAGGAAACCATTTACAATTTTATTTCTTTCATAAAGAATGTTAAAATGGTCCTTAAAGAAGGTAATCACATAGCCTTCTAGTACTAAGCATGAAATAGAAATCAAATTCCTGCTAGCTGCAGGCACATAATGATAGTCTTTCAAAATTAAGTCTAAACTAGATGGTAATCGAAGAGGGTATGTTCCCACCGCCAACGTAGCAACTCTTACTCCATTACGGACGCGTAGGATCATGTCTCCATCCCTCAGCCTCCTCCTATCCTCAAGATCCTACATGGAAGTGCCTAGATGAGCACTAGAACCAGAGTCAAGCACCCAACTGGATGCAAAAGAAACCGTAAGGTTAGACTCAATAACGAGCATACCAATAGGAGGACCTTCCTTCTTGTTCTTCAGGGTGGCCAGGTAAGTAGGGCAGTTCTGCTTCTAATGGCCATTGCTGTTGCAATGGAAACACTTTTCTTTGGCAGGGACTTTCATTTTTGGCTCTGCCTTCTTCTTCTTTCCTCCTTCCACCTTCTGCCTTTTCACAGACTTTTTTTTCATTCCATAAGACTTTCTTTTGGAAGAAGTCCATTCCATAGCAAGAACTGAGCCTTTAGAACCTTTCATAGAAAGCTCAGCGGTGACCAAATATTCATTAATTTGGCCAAGGAATTTTGAAGTTTATGCATGTGGTAATTTATGATGAATTGCCCATATGCATCAGTCAAAGATTGCAGAATAATATCATTTTGCAGATCCAAGTCTAACTTCACACCGAGCTTCTCAAGCTCTTCCATGTCCTTGATCATCATCAGACAGTGATCTTGGACTAACTGCCCATTATGCATCTTAGCCTTAAAAAGTCATTTCGTGACTTGATACTTGGCTGCGCAACTCTGTTCACCAAACATCTCCTACAAGTGAGCCAACATTTGGCGAGCAGTCCCGATATCTTCATATTGGCACTGGAGCTTATCACACATCGAGCCCAACATGTAATATCTGGCCTTATTATCTTCGTCTATCCATTTTTCAAGAGATGCTCTCGGTTCAGTGGATGGACGGGCTGGTAAGGTGGGAGGATCCTGGTCCAATACATGGGTTAACTTCTCAAAATCCAAAATAATTTTTTAGTTCCTGAGCCAATCTTTATAATTGGGTCCGATCAGTCTATGTGTGTTCAGGATACATGCCAATGGGTTGGACGCCGATATTTTCCTATAGAGAGTCAAAGATTCTAGTTAGATACTGTAATTATGACTTGACCAATTTATTTAGGAATTTCATTTTTAAACAAATTAGCTCCCACTATTTTCTCGGATCCCTACACTTCCTCTGTAGAGATACAAAAATCTCCATGATTAATGATTTCTAGTGGGTGGTGTGGTCTCATCAACTGACTGATCACCTCACCTAACAGTTATTGGTGATGGGTTAGCCAATGAGTGAACAACTCTTGTTCAATGATTCTCTAATCATGGTGCACCCAAACTTATTCTCTAATTCATGAATCTCATCATATCCAGAATATTGATCCACTCCTTAGTTAAGTCAGACCCATCATTTACACAGACTGGATTCCTAATTGAGTCTCTCACCGTATCCAAAATATGGAGCTTAACTCATCCTCCAGCCCATAGCATCCAATGCCTAATAGACATGGTTGCATCTTCTCGGTGCAACTGAGCAACTGTATCCAGTCGAGAACAATCAATCTCGAGAAGAGCCCGCACATCTACATTGGTGGAATATCTTAGACTTAATCTTTTCTTAGGGAGAATTGATTCAGGTTTCATTAAACTAGACTTGTCATAGTCATAACAATTATGACTAACCTAGTGGCATGGGTTAGCTCGGATTATTGACCACCTTAGATCAAAACTGTGTCAACAGATATGGCAAGGTAAGTGAGACTGGTGGAAGGGATATGCCATTAACTCATACAAGAACGCATTCAGGTCGAGTAGCTTCCAATTAAAAACCAGTCGGTCGTATGTGCCAAACTTACCTTAGACACCAAATTGTTGAGCCAGAACCAATTGGGTTAGCCTACAATCCAGACTCTAACCTCTGAGCCTAATTAGGTCTTGCTTGATCGTGACTCGATCTTGATCCCAGACTTAATTCCTATTAGGCTGGTCAATTTTAAGCATTGTTGATCCCATCTAACCAACTCTTGATTCGATTTGATCAACCGCTTAGACCTAATTGAGCTACCCAAGCCCGAACCCAGTATTATGAATATGTCTTAGATCTAAAATTCTCAATTTTAGACCTAATTAATATTCCATAATCTTAATTCTTAATTAAGTAGGGTTCATAAATAAAATATGCACAATAAATCCTAGGGTTTCAGGATCTAGGGTTTTGCAGAAAGTAAGTTTTAGATTTCTGATAAAGGACGAACGCGCAGCACCCCTACATGTCATAAGAACACCCCATCGGATGGAAGGAGAGGGCCTTTAAATCCTTCTTCATTCTTATGATCCAGGACGGCCAAGAGGAACTTCTTAATCAGGAACATGTAATACTATAAAACTATTTTAGATCTATATCATATATCTCATATACAAATTAGATCTAATCATGGCATATTTCATACATCTCATGTATCGAAATCATGCATATTTTCAGATCTAAATTATCTCATAATAATCTTAAAAAATTAGATTTAAATTAATAATCTTAATCAAAATAAACTTCTAATCTAGACAACTATATAGAACTATTCTACAACTAGTCTAGACATGCATCAATCATATCTCATATGATGTTTAAAATTAAATAATTTTATTTGCTATTTTTTAGATGTTATTATAATAATTATAATATCAAAAAATAGTAAATAAATAGATGTAAAATATGATTTAATCAAATTAAATTGAAAACATGCAAGACTATTCTGTAGAACTATTTTATTTTAGAACTAGTCATGCATATTTTCTAATCTTAGATCCAAATTATTTAATTTTATTTTTTTCTAATTTCAGATCTGAACACATCTTATGTAACATCTGAAATCACTTATTTTCTAATTAGAATAAATTTATAATCAGATCTAAACACTTTTAGAACCTTGGCTCTGATACTAGTTAAAGGAAAGTCCTGATTTTCCAGACTAGGTTCGTTCAGATCTGATCGGATCAAGAGATATATTTCAAAAATTTTTTTCTTTGATCTTAATCAGATCTAGGATGTTTTAGATTTGGTTTTTATTATTTTTATAATAAAAAAAAAATTTAAATAAATTAAATTTAATTTAATTTACCTTGATGTAGGGTAATCCTATTATCCGTTGATGATCCTATAAGCAGCAAAAGGTTCTGGATCTAGCCACGCAAGTTCCCAGCCTCTATCGGTATCCACTCGGGCTGGATCTAGAGATCCTCTTTTTCTCTATCATGTTTCCAAAAATCAAATCTGGATCTGATCTGGAGGATCTTCAAAATACCTTTCGAAGATCAGCAGTTATCCTTTGCAACAGCGTAGCCTTCTAGCTTTTTGTCGACTTTCTCTCATCTGGATTGCACCAACTTGCATCCCAAACACCTTTGGGCATGGAGAGGAGAGGGAGAAGATGGACTTGGCATGGAGGAGGAGGGAGACAGCCTTGGGGCATGGAGAATTTTTCAATGCTCTTTAGGTTGGGCGTAGGGTCTTATTTATAGACTATGCGTGATCCAAATCCTCTTCTTCCCAACCAATCACAATCCTTTATGAAATCAGATCTAAATCTAATTGGTGGGAATAGAGTCCCTTGGATTTTTCCTTAGATGGTGCCTAAGATTAGTCAAACTTGGTTCTTAGGAGAAGTCTAATCAGAATCTAAAAGGGAGATGGAGTCCCTGTCCAACAGGGACTCCTGGGCGCCTCCTGCTTGGGCACATGCCAAGGGTGGCGTGCACCCTCCTCCTTGCCAGGTTCTGGTAGGGGGATAGGCTCCCACCAGCTCTCCAATAGGTGCATGACATATGGACAGAAGTCAAAGTGTTAATCGTCAATATTTGACTAGTCAAAGGTCAACTTTTGACCAAAGTTAAAGGACGAGAAATGGCAGGCGATCAAAAATGGCAGGTGACCAAAAATGGTAGGTATTATCTTAAAATAAGATAACCCTTTTCTGACCTGGACAGGCTCCAGTCAGACCAAGTGAAGGCCTCTGATTGAGCACAAACTCCTTTGGCTCAGTAAGGATAACTATTTATGATAGTAAAAGAAGAACGTTAGGTTCAATCGAGTGCTAGCACGATTTTCTTGAACCTAATTGAATCTCATTCAGATCAATTGAACTAGATTAGTTCAATTGATGATCACCAGATTCAAATTCTTATTTGTGTGATCCAGTTAGGTCAGTTCTGATGGTAATGGGGATATATCTGATTTCTATCATCGACACCATCAAACTCCTTTCG